>VXBT01009024.1:212156-255167 GCA_013400235.1 Oriolus oriolus
ACAGCTGCTTCACCATGGGCTGCACCACGGCCCGCAGAGGAATCTCGGCTCCGGCACCTGGCGCACCTCCTCCCCCTCCTTCTCCACTGACCTTGGTGTAACCATGTTGTTCCCTCACATGTTCTCACCTCCTCCTCTTCTCTGACTAGAATCAAAAATCTGGTGACTTTGTTTTGATTTTCTTCTTAAAGGTGTCATCACAGAGGCGTCACCAGCCTCTCTCATTGGCCCAGCTCTGGCCAGCAGCGTGTCCATCTTCAGAGCCATCAGCCATTGGCTCTGCTGAACATGGTGGGAAGCTTCCAGCAGCTTTTCAATGGAGCCATCTCTGTGGCCCCCCTGCTACCCAAAACCAAGCCGTGCCAAACCAAGACAGCACTCCACCAACTGTCTTGGTAAAAACCCTTATTCTGTTATTACAATGTGTAGGCTACCTGCAAATGGCTCTTTCTGCTTATGTAATCATTTTTCAATACTGCATCCTACTAAGGCAGTCAATTACTAGCCATTCTGCCCTGTCAGAGTAATGAAGCATTTATGTACTTGAGATATTCATGTCTGGAGCTTTAGTTTTAAATCTAAGAGCTCCCATCACCTTCCAAAATTCTTTGCTTTATCAAGTGATTTTGTTATATAAAGCCATTACTGAAGGAAAGACTGTTTCATTATTCATCTCTTGCTATCACCAGAAGTCTTGAAAGTATAATAGAAAACAGTCTCTGTTTCAGCATCCAGCAAGGTAGATAAACCATTATCTTACTACATTAGGAGAGACACAGACAGAGTACATCACATTTTTAGCATCCCTGAATGCTTGAATAAATGCTTGAAAATCTAGGGCCAGATATGGATACGTAACCAGATAAATGTTATCTCTGAAACATGGTATGGTAGGTAGTCAAAATAGCTAGGGACATGGAAAATTTTGATACCAGACTTCCAAAACATCAGTCACTATAACTTAGAGAGCAAAAGAGTATAGTCATATGACAGTCTGAGTTAGTCTGGTGACTTGACCTGGCTGGTTACACATCAAAATCGTTCCGTCACTCCATCACTCAGTTGGAAGCGGAGAGAAAATTTTATGAAAGTCTCATGGGTTGAGATAGGGACAGGGAAAGATTGCCTACCAATTAACCATCATGGGCAATTGCCTACCAATTAACCATCATGGCACACTTGACTATGGGAAGTTCATTCAATTTATTACAAATCAAATCAGTGTAGGGTGATGAGAAATAAAACTACATCTTGAAACACCTCTTCTGCCCATCCCTTCTTCCCAGGCTCAATTTCATTCCAGATTTTGCCTATCTTCTCCCCCCTAGTTAGTGCAGGGGGATGGTGAATGGAGGTTGCAATCAGTTCATCACACATTGTCTCTGCCTTTCTTTCCTCCTCAGGGGGTAGTGTATGACATCTCTAGGAAACAAGAGTTTATTACCAGAAGTTGTATAAATATGAGAGAAAAAAGCCATTATCGGTCCTCATTTTAAGTTTCTGAACTCTCTTGGGTTTTTTTTTATGTTGAAAATAAATGCCATGATGTTATTAGAGGTCTAAATAATCAGTTTAAATTTGATTCACAATCATGGTTTTAAGATTTTCACTGTACTGAAAAACAAATAATTGAATTTGGGAAATGTGCAGAGGAAGGAAAAAGGAAGAAAAAAGACAGATCCTGGGAAAAAGCCAAAAAGCTGAATTTTTAAAATAATCTACCATATTTTTAAATTTTCAGGCAATTTTAAGCATATTTTATGTAGGCTTTGACCTTAACACAGAAGTGAAAGAACACCTGAGTTATTTACGTATTGACAGTTATATCTGTTCCCCATCTAAGGAGAAGTATTCTTGAATTAATTCAGCTTCCTGCATCTCAGATAGTTTTGCTTTCTACTCCACCTCCAGATACCAATACTTATTACAAGGCTTTTCACAAGTCAACTGCATTCATGCATAACATGGTATTACAACAAACAGGAAATATTTGCCTTCTAGTCACTGTATATTTACTGTGTGTGGGCTTTGCAATACACTTCCACTGTGACATACTTTACCAAACTGCTGAATCTCATTCATCTTCAGAAAAAACTTGAATAACTCACACAGTGTGATCCTCTTTCTGCTATAATGGATTAATATGTGGTATCCTTGGGAAAATATCCAGGCTTATTTTACACAGCTGTGGAGCTCTCACAAAAGACAAAGATATGCTTCAAAGAATTATTTATAGAGATCTTGTCTTTGGAATTATATTTTTGGTCAAGAAACAATTTAATATGGATCTAGTATCTTGACTGCACTTTGCCTACCTCTAGTCTACCTCAAGAAATAGCTGCATAAATGGAAATAAAAATGTCTGCCCCAAAGAGGGTAGGAAACTTGAAATAGTACTGAGGTATTGCAGCTCAGGAATGAGGCAAATTGGCAGCTAGTAAATGGACTTGTATTGCTACATAGCTTGGCATATAGTCAAAAAATGAATTTGGTCACTTTTTTCTGTAGTGCATCATGTAGTCCAATAAATTGAGAATGAAGATAAGCAGAACATCTACCTGGTATTTGTAGCTCTTCACTTGCTTATTCAGCATATCAACGGCTATTGCCATTTGTTTATTGATTATCATTTTTATTTTATTTTTAAATTGAAGAAATCAAAGTGCTCTTTTGATTTATCTTCCTTCCAACAGGAGTTTTAGTTTCATTTCTAAGCTCCTGACACTCATTTTTCTTAAGTTGCAGTTTTCTATTTGTACTCTATAGGCTGTGTACAATAAATACCTGTATGGAATGGGCTCTGGGAATTTTGCCATAACTAAATAAGTGAGGACAGAACTGCTATCTCATCCTTCCAGTCACTGTACTCAATTTCTTTTTTAAAATGTGTTACAAATACCTCGTACTGCATTAAAAAAAAATCAATTCTAGCAAGTGGACTAGCTTGATTTAAAGTCTCCAAGAAGAAAAGTTAAAAATAAGGAAATAAAACCATTCTATTTTTTCTAAGCATGAGCTTCCAAACAGCCTCTTTTATGGCATTCCACAATATTGCTTTTGCACATGTACTAATTAGATTAATCACCATGTCATTTTCCCATCTCCTTTCATATGTGAGAAATTCACCTCCCAGACCAAAGTTTTACAAAAAGCTCAAGTTAAAAGCAGAAGGATCAAAATTATTGATTAACTAAACCAGTGACTGTGGAATTCTCATCCTAGGATTCAGTAGGGTGGGGAAAAATTGATGACAATAAGGACTTTTAGCAGGGACAAAGAGATGTCAGCGTCACTACACTGCTATCAGAAACAAAATTCTAAGTGTTAAACTGCCAGAATCCACAGAGCTTTTGTTGCAGGAAGTTCAGTCCAGCCTGAAAAATTTGTGTTTGTCAAACCCTTTGCTTCAACCGATTTCCACTCTATGTTTAATACCAGACAGAGTCAGGTTAAAGCTCACTTTGCTACACTGACAGGGTTGCAGCTGTACCTTTGCAGTGTGCGGCTCCAGGATGCCCTGGAGAGACAGAAAATCCCAGAGCACACAGTCACGAGGCAACAAATCACTCAAGGAACCTCCCTACTGTACCTGTGCTTACATTACTAGTCCCGTGCCAGAAAAAGGGAACGCTGGCACAAAAGGTTTGTCAGAATGGAATTATGTTTGCCACGCGGCTTTTATTTCAGAGGGGGTGCCAATAAACGATGGAATACTGAATTCAGTATACACACACTTTACCTTTGCAATAATGCATCATATATTAAAAAAAATAAAAAGGGAAAACACCATTACCAGTTTATCTCACAAGAATGGTACCAGTCTTCTTTTGATAACAATAATAAAGTTTTGCCACTGTTTCCAAAAAAAGCCCATGAATTTTTCTGTTGATGACTCTCAAAAAATAAAATCTTTTCAGAATAAAACATGTCTAATTTGAAGGTCACCTTCTCAGTGTAGCTCTGCAAAGTCACCACTACTTACAACACAATTTTGACAGTACCATCTCTGAGTTATCAGTGAAAGACAGGAAACACAAAATGAAAATTAGGTTTTTTTCAACCCCTTTAGAATTCAGAAGCAGTAACAAGTACTAGCTTCTGCATTGCAAGAATTGTGTTTGTTTGCTAACCAGGAGTACAGCAATCATGGTTATAGTTAGAGACCTTGAATGAAGGAGTTCTGAATTAAAAAAAAAAAATAAAAGAGGGAGATAAAAAAGAGAAACCACTCAGTTGGAATCTGCTAAGATTTTAACAGTTGGGTGAATTCCCCACCCCTTTCAATATCATCCATGGGATGGGAAAATTGCGCATTTTCTCTGTCCTTCAGTCTGACAAGCACAAAAAGTGCTGCTTTTAAATGACTGCTTGGACAATTTGCATGATGGAGATTGTAACTGCCTCTCTGAAACACAGCAAAGTACTTAGAAAATTGCTTTAGGAGTAGGCACAAGAGAAAACGGAAGGTTGAAAAAAAGAGACCATAATGTGATTCAAGCTCTTTTTACATTTCCTCTGCTCAAAAATTTGTTCTTTCTGTATCTGAGACATAACATTTCTGATTCACAGCGTTGCACAAATATAACCAAACAAATACGCATTTTACACAGTCTTGCAAAAACTGCTTTCAACAAACAATCATAATCTAAAGGGCAGGAGGAAATCTGTGACATTTTCCTAAGGTAAATACTATTTAATTGAAAACATTTTCACCTTATAAACTATAGAGACTGTCACTCACATCTCCTGCTATGCCTTTTTGATTACAGTAAGAAGTTTAGGTCAGATTCCGCTAACATGAATTAACCAGATGGAATGAAGCCCAGTTTTACTAAATCACTAGGCAGTAATGCCTTTTGCAGGACATACTTTTTAGGCAGAAGAGACCCAGCCACTATAATGTTTACTGCTAGTAATTTCTGAACAATTTCAAAGGGATGCTGATGCTGGGATGCAACGGAGGTGTCAGAAATGGGAACAGCGCCAGTTTGAAATCTGGCTTGTGTGCTGTTAGGCACCAGGGATGTCCTTAGGCAAAGCAAGAAGTTGCCTAGGGCAACAGCATGATGAGATTTTGATGGCAAAATGTGCAGAAGTGGCAGAGCAGCTTCTGCAGACAGCAGCCTCCCAAGAATTGCAATGTTCTGCCTCAGCAGTCGTTGGCTACGGCCCCTGGTTTTGCACATCCAACCATATCCTTTTATCACCCCAAATGAACTCTTTTTGGGAAAAAAATCCATTTAAATCTAAGTTTATCCCAGCAGAGGGACTAGAGTATGGCCCTGTACCCCCCATATACCTCCCTAAAACCAGAGATGCTGTTATTTCTCAGCAAAGCACAAAAACTGGGGTCACAGGCGCGTGCTCATTTCAGGGGCTGTTTGTGCTTTTTCTGTCTCGGAACACTGATTTTTTGGGGCGAAAATTCTCCCTAAAACATCTTTTGAGATTTGGAAAGAAACACCAATGAGAAGAGAGAAAATGGGTTGAACAGAGAGTAAGAACCTTTATTTTGAGAAACTAGGAGCATGAAGAAGTGGCATATGTCAGTAAAGACAAAGCCCAGTGCTATTACTCCATCAGCAAATTAGTACTGTATTCCCTCCTCACAGGCTAAAAACCAGGCAAAACTCTTTTTTCCCATATCTGTTAAAAAAAGGAACAGTCTCCTCTATATTAAGAAGATATGTACAAATTCTGGATAACTTCTACCTAAATGGATCTGTTTCATTAATTTGAAGCATTTCTCAGTGTTTGATTTGTTTTGAAACAGAACATTAACCCATTGTTTTAATCAACCAATCATTACTTACAGTGGCTGGTTTCAAAGCTGACATTTCTGCTTTAAAAAACATTTATATTGTGTAAAGAGGTTATCTCTCAGAAAATCAGGCATAAAAATGAAAATGGAATAACCAAAAAGCACTGTTGGTGATTATTCAAAAAAATTTTTTTTCACCGTTCCTTTGCTGTGAATTCTGTATCATTTCCTGAAGAGAAGAATTAATAACTCTGGACTGTATATTTATATTGCTGAAAAATTAAAGGCAGGGAGCATCTTCAGAATGGTTAGTTAAGGGTTGAAGCCTGTTACCAAGAAAGCACTTAGGCATTTACAGTGAGAATTAGGTCCCTAATTCAGAGTGTCCTGGGCTGAGTTATTTCGTTTAGGCATCAGCTTCTGCAGGGGCCTGCAGTCACAGATTCCACTTACTTCTAACATATGCTGGTGCTCTGTATTGTTACTGGCTTTGGCATTGAATACACTCTTGCTCAAAGCACTTGCCCAGGGCAGGACAGACCTGTGCATCGACTGGGAAATAAACCATCTTGATGGTAAGGCTGATTCTTGCAAAAAGGAGAAAGACTCCTGAAAAGAAAGCTGCAAACAAGGGATCTCATCTTGCAGCCAATTGCCCAACAGTACTAGTCATGGCCTCTGTTGATTGATTTGTTGCCTTTCATCTTCAGTAACAGCAGTAGATGAGCACTTGCCTCTTGCTCTCAGAGCAAGACATATTAGATGGGAAAAATAGTCTCCTGGGAGGACATCTGGGAGTGAAAGCCCAGCCAAGCTAACCATGACCTTCCTGCTTTCCCTATGAGTAAGTTATTTGGGCTGTCACATGAAAGTGACCTTGTTCACACTAGTGGTAGAGTCTGGACGCTGAAGGGAGGCCTTCAAGCCGTAGGTCCAGGTTCAGGTAGAAGCTCTTCTTGTGTAACCCTAACCTGAATGCATCAGGTCAAGATAGATTTCAAATACTGCCCAGTGCTTGCCTAAGCAGCTGGCTGTGAAAATTTAAGCAGTTTCATGCTCTGAGGTGCTGCTCTTTGGAGTTCCAGCCAGAAGTCATTCACCTCTGCCGATGTGCTCACAGCAGGTTACTCAAACACAGGGCTGGGCTGTGTTCAAAGGGACGGAAAGTTTGTGATACTGTGAAGAGCTTTTAGGCACCTGAGTCCTTAGCTGGATAGTGCAAAAAGTACTATTTGGTGTGGTTAGGGATTATTAGGTCCAGGTTCTTTCTTAATATCTTTTATTGAAAAAAGAGAATATACTCTCAACTTGGAAAAATAGACAAGAACACCTCCAAACATACCCACATCTCCCAGTGAAGATATTCTTCCGGAATTAGCATCTTGCAAGTGATTCCAGTAATATCCTATTTCCTTTTTAAGTCTCTCTGCTGATAGGTTATCATAACTCAAGCACTTAATTATGTAATGTTATGCAAATAATAATAACTTGTAGTTCCAAGCTACTACCAATAGATGGCAGTAGGAATTTGTGTATGCCCCATTTTTAATGCCTAGACTTACCTATTTTTTTCATTAATTTTGATGTTTTGTTAAAATTTTTATAATAGGTGCACAAATGTGTGCATTTACAAGTAAATAAAAGGCTACTTGTTTGTATTTCTGATTTTAACAACAAAATGGGGATGAAAAAAAATCCCACCAAAATTTTGAAAGTATTTTATGGAAGAGTAACCACTTTTTTGCCAGCAAAGAATGCAGAAGTATATCTGAACTTCATCTGGTCTCACTCACATTTTAGACGTGTTTTATTTCATGAGCAAGTATCTGCAGGAGCTGTATAATACATTGGTTTTTACATAGGCCAATATCAAAGAATATTATTTGCTTGTAACTACTAGTCTAGAATATTAAAATTCACATTTGCATCGAGTTCATATTCCATTTTACAATGGAAAAATGTATACAATAGTGAATCTATAAAATATATTAAGTTCTTTTAGAAATTATTTTTTAAAAGGGTTTGTGAATTTAGGTGCGAACCATTAAAGAATTGAACCATTTCCTGCCCAATATTACTTAAATAGAATGAGTTGTGGGCCTGTATGTTGTACAGACATGGATTTATGTGACAAAAATGCTGCTTTCCATTGTCTTTCTGTTTACAAAGGAACAAGCAGTCTTTTACTTTGAGGGGGTGGGTTTCTGGTAACTGGAGAACACATTTGCCATCTAATTAGGTGCAGATTACTCTTTGTGTTCTCTCTTTTCACAACTGTGATTATTTTGACTAGTAATCATTGCTGTCTAAAGCATCAGTATCTATAAAATCAGCACCTTGTGAGACCTTTGTGAATCTGAATTATATTTCTATTAGACAATTGCTATTTACAGTAAATCTTAATATTTCCTCTGTAAAAAAAAAAAGTTTTCACATGGTCTACAACAATCTTTACAATTCAATAATATTTTCTAAGGCTGATCTTTACATAGCATATAGATCTGAACATGAATTTGTGGATAGGTGTAGTTTAAATTAATTTAATAGTTTTAATCTGCACATGTGTGCAGCAATTGAGCTCATAGATTAGCTCTTTGGAGAACAACAGGAAGTTTAGATGGAGCTACTTTCTAACATTAAAAATGTCAAAAATTAACTTGTGTTCATAAATCTTTCATTTAAGTATTTGTTTGCTGCTAAGTTCCAGGAGTTTTCATTGCCATCAATACTTTTATGTGTGACAGCTGGTGTTTGAATATACAATTAGGAAGTGCTGTGCTGAAAAGTTGGCAAATTGTGGACAAGTGGAGAGAAATGAAATTTTAAGGTTTTGTTGCCAGGTTTTTATATTGATTGTAGATTTAATATATAGAATATGCATGCAGATAATACAATCCAAGCCATTCAAAGATATTGAAAATTAAACAACCTCAGCTTGAAGCATATTTTTCAGCATTTTTTGGGTTTGAAATGAGCAAGCCAATTTCTGTTAAGATGTAAGTACACATTTAAGTTATTAATGAGGCACAGTGTGACATACTGTGAGATTCAGCCCTCTCTGTAATGACAAGTTTTCTATACCCAAACCAGAGAGAGAGAGTAGCTCGTAAGTGTCCTACTAGGTGTGTTCTCCTGTGCCAGCAGGAAGAATCTGAAATACTTCAATGTAAAAAATTTTATCAGTGACATTTACTTGTGATTTTTTTTTTTTTGAGTAATCATGGCATGATTTTTTATTAGTGTCACTTCTAATTATAAATATTATAAAACCTCGAAATAAGTATTTAAATATCACATCATTTAAAGATCATGACTCTTATTTTATAACATTTCCAGTTCTTTGCTTTCTGAAACAATGAAAGATAGGCAATTATTTTATAACTAAGGTACATCCTATTGGACAGAAATCTAACTACTTTGTAGGTGTCAGAATCTTTACATTGATGATTCTCCAGGAGACAAACACATCACCTTGTAGGAATATAGCTTGTATTTTCTGTTTTCAATGAGATTAAGCAAGCATATTTTTTGGTTCTTATCATAAAAAAACCAATAAATTCCAGTATTTTCATGAATTTTGGTCTTACTTGGGAGAGGGAAGGAAAACTTGTTCAACCACCTGCCTGCCCCATTTGCATTCCTCTGTAAGACAAGAACTGTCAGTTCTGCTTTAGGAAAACTCTGTTGTATTTTACTCTGTTCCCTCCATTACTTATTCCTCCTCAGTGCGGTTCCTCCTCCTGAAAAGGTGGGAGGACCGTGCAACTTCACTACCCAGGCATCAAGAAAATGCTGAAGCATGCCAGAAGAATCAGGAGGATGGAATATAAAGGTAAAATTAAATGAGGGGGAAGATCTGCTTTGCCAATTTCATGTGAAAGTAGAGAGCTGGGACAGAACTGATGCACCATCTGACAGTATATGATTTATTTGAAATTTGGGTGGGTAGAAGTACTCTCTGAATAAGAAATGAGCATTTCCATGAGTAAGGCCTATGAAAGAGACAGGATTATTTTAATTTAAAAATCTGCGGAGAACAATAGCAATAGTTTTCAGAGCAGCACATTGAGTATAACTTGGGCACATACAAAAAACTTAAAACATAATCCCTGCAGGGAAAAAAATCCAAACAAAAATCCAGCAACCAAATGCATTTTCATTATTCAGGAGCCTTTGCTTTTGGGGGTAAAACAATAGAAATTTTATATGTATTTTCACTGACCACAGCATTTCTGGAAACAGTTATTTTGATAAAGGAGCAGTTTGATTCTACATAAGAGAGCACTTCAACATGATAATCTAGCATGTAGTACTGGAATCAGTGATTACATAATGAAGTCTATACAACTTCTATAAAATATGTATGGTGGGAAAACTGGTTATTTACTTCTTTCATGCATATTTTTAGTTGTTGTCTTTGAAAATGTGAACTAATGTTTCAGGAAAGAGAAGATGAAATTAATGTAAAGCTATAGTACCAACCTCTTTAATCCACTCAGATGCCTGCTTGGTTTCCTCACACAAAAGTTCTGGTTGTGCAGTGCATTGCTTCACAGCAGTGATGAAGAAACTGATGACCTGTAAAATATGCTGTCCATTTTATAAAGAGGAAGTGATAACAAAAGGAAATGGCAGTAACAATAAAAAAGAAACAACAGTCTTTAAAACTTTATTAACCTAAAATCTTTCATCAGTCAGTAATTCCCCCAAAGGATGGTAAGAATAGTGTTCAAATAATGTTTCTGATGTAAGAAAATCAGCTTTATTTAAACGAAATGATATTTTTTTTAAGATTTTTAATCTGAAAATTTATACATCTGGTTTTTTTTCTAATAACAAGGAGAGATTCTTACAGATAATGTAATTTCTTTCCTAAATAGACCAATCTATTTACCCAAGCAGGTTTATAAGTTAGATCTCACTGCCAGTAACTGATCATGAAAAAAAAGAAATTATATTTTACCAGTCAGCAGTGAAATGAAAAATGAATGATGCTGTGGCATATATAAAGGATGAGTCACAGGATGAGTTACACAGAAGAATTAAATGTATGGGGAGAACAACATATATACACCAATACCATATTATCTCGTTACCTTATATATGTACAATTGTGTCCATCTTGATTTTTCCATTTACACCCATGAATTTTTCCCAATTTATCTTGCAAGAATAAGATTAAGGAAATGAACCATAAAATTATTAAAGCAAAGAGCTACTTGATGCTTAATTTTTTTATTTATGTGTTTGTATCTTGAACTTGTTTGTGATCTTACCAGAGGACAGCAATCTTGAATACCTTGCTGGCTTTCTCATGGTGCAGTCACCAAAAACTTTAGGCCTCTGCAGAATATGTCAGTGAATAAGACATATTTATGCAACCAGAAGATAAATGACCCATTGATATCCTGTTTTCTATAGACTGATAAAGTATATGGGCCACTTGAAGGGTCAGGGAGGAATGATTAACTAATGTATGCTGTGAACGTGTCATTATCCAGAAAAACATTAAAAGAGCATTACAGATGTTTCAGGAAATTCACAGTTCAGGGTGAAATGTACCATATGTCCATCAATACCTAGGCACGACAGGGTGCATTAAGAAAGCTATTTAGGTGGTTCCCCATTGTGCCAAGGCTTTTGAAGACATATGGTACCTTTCACCCTTGACTAACATTTCCTTTCATTCATTGTTTTCTGTAGCCACCTTAAACATTCTTTGAGTGTCATTTTCATTGCCAGTTATATATGTATGTGTGAATGAACATGTGTATCAGAAAGAGAAGGATAGGCAGTAACTCTTAGAGGACTTCCTTAGAAATCTTCCTTCTCTATTCTTAGAGACTGAAAGATTCTGTGCCAATTTGACAATTCTCATTGCTTCATAGACTGGGAACAAGTGAATTTCTGACAATGTACAGAAGATATAAACAAAAAGAAGCCTCATCCTTAAACCAGAAAAAGAAACTACAACTATAAAATCCATGTTCATGACTGGAAGGAGAGATAATATAAATTCCAATAATAGCAGCAGTAATAGTACCAGTACTAGTACCAGTACCAGTACTAGTACTAGTAGTACTAAAACAGTGATAGGACCATGAGTTGGAGATAAGAGAATGAGTTGGCAATAAGAGAAACACCATATAAGGCATGGGTATTTTTTACTAATTGACTGTAACCAATTACCCAAATCTATTTACAAAGAAACATAATTCTCTCTTTAGAAAGTGCATGACAGTGGGATTCTTTATCACCTTGTTTGAAGAACTGCTGATGTCTAATGTCCCATGTGGGGGAAGCCACCTCTGTATTTTGTGTTCCTTGTTAATTTTCTCAAAATTGCTAAACTGAATGTGTGCTAGATGCCTTTTCAATATATAAGCAAGTAAGTTCCCTGTCCAAGGTTCCAAAGTTCTCTTCTATCTTCATGCTGTCCTTCTGAGTAGATGTGGTATGAGATGCTTATATGCACCCTAACAGGGTGGATGAAGATATCTTGCAGATATTTTTTCCTGAAAAGTAGGGGAAAGCTCTTTTGTCCAAATGAAGCCACGGAGAATTTGAAAAGTACATTCTGAAAAGAACAGAGTGTTTCAAGTCATTATTGCAGCACCCAGTTTCTGGTCTCTTCAATTCCCATCACCTGTGTGCTTGACTGATATGCTTCCTTGTTAGCTTCTTGTCTAGAAGGAATTAAGCATCTGGGAGATTGAGACAGGAAAGCTAGTATAATAATGCAGTATAATTCCAAAAAAAGTTAAAGGAGTAGTGTCAGAAAAGGATACATTAAGCTCAACTGCTTTGAAGACTATGATAGCTTATTCATTGCTATAAGGAGGTTCATATTCCCCAAATGCAGAGACATCTGCCTGTTCACACAGTAAGTGCCAAAGACAATGGAAGTGTGATGTCCAATATTCATTCATTCATTTATTTCTTGTCCCAAGGAGTGAAATTTCCTTCAGTATGAGAGGATTTGACTTCACTTCCGTGGGAAAATATTAAATGTGGTATAATTTCATAAAATAGGCAATTTTCATTTTCCCCTGATGTTTTTAATTCTGTTTTCATGCAATTACCAAGTATTTAGTCTAGAGAGAAGAGAATATGCATGAATTATTCATTAAATGGACTCTTAGAATACCCAAGGGAAAGCCTGAAGTTCAAGCTCTTACTACCAGAACAATACTAAAATAAAACACTTAAAGATTTAGTACCAGGCTGAGAGGTGGTAGCAACCTAAACTTATTATTTGTGGAGATCTCTTCAATCTAGTTTCTGCTGTCTGATTTCTGTCATAAATTCTTTCTCTTCTCAACTATCAGCACATTACTTCTAAGGATCTTATCATTAGAAAAAGTGGAAGAAAACATAACACTCATCACCCAGACTCTTTTACAAAATGAGCTGGCTGACTTTAGAGGATCAGAGATAGAAATCATAAAATCAGGACTGGATATACACTCATTCTTTTGATTTTACAATATATAGGAACATCAATTAATTGTTTACTAGGGAAAATGGTGAAATAAATTTTAAAAAGACAGACAGGAAATTAAATAGTCCAGAACAAAATATAAAATATTTTGTAACTGGATCTGAAAAACATCCTGATATGAATGAGAAATGGCTATTTTTAAACTCTTCTACAAAATAAAAATCCAAAACACAAAAAAGGAATGATAGAGTAAAAAAAAATCATATATATTGAACATTCAGAAAAACTGCAGCAGCAAAAATTGCTGATCTACATCAGCTGCATGCACGTGCATCATGTTCTTATTTGGCCTGCTACATATTAATAAATTTACTAGATGCTACAATATTTGCTCCAAGCTGATTTAGCAAATTATAGCTAATGCTAGAACAGAAGACAGCTGGGGCCAGTGTCTTTCATATCCTTTACTCCTGACATAAGCTGAGCAATGACTGAAAGCACATTAGGAAGAACGCGCTGTACCTAAACACTATTTTGATATACTAGGGACCATGGCTGAATCAAAGCTGGCACACGCTTTTGAGAAATGAGCCATTATTGAGCCATACCTAACATATATGAAACAAAATCACTCCTACATATTAGTGATTAAATCACTCATCGAAAATAGTATTAAAGAGCTCAAAAAGTGACACTGTCAAAGAAGCAAATACAGTGACATAGGGTAGCTCATGTAAAATTCATATCCCTCAAGGAAACCTTTCTCAGACTTTGAAAAGTCGAGCATCTTGGACAAAGAACTGAACACACTCACAGTTGCTCTGTGTTCTCAAAGACCTATCTTTCCAAAATGTGCCCACTCTGCCTCTCTTCACGAATCTGTTTGACAGATCCTGTACGCCACGAAATTCTGTCTTAAAGGGGTTTGGAAGTTATGAAGTTCACAAAACTCCATTGGTAGTGCCTTGAAAGGGGTTTTATGTGAGTCTTATGAGGTGAGGGTAAGGGCAGGCTACAGGAAAGATGTACAGCATATCTTACGATGCTGACAATGAGATCCAAACCTATAAGGAAATGTGAAGTGCTGAAGTCTACATTTCACTTCAAAAACCGAAGTAGAAACAGGCTATTTTGTTTATCCTTATTCTTTCTCACAATCAAAGCTTTTTTCTCAGGTTTGAAAGAGGAAGGAGGATATTAAGATGAATTTTTTTTGCCCTCTGCCCTCATAGGCCTGTCTTCTCCTTCTGTCCTCACTAGAAGAAGAATTTATACGTAGATTTTTTAAAATCCGTCTAATTCATCTGTCTTCAAATGATTGATGCTGCGTATTGGTACCAAGTGTAAAGTGCCTAAATGGATGTTCCTTTATTTAGAACTTTTTATTCTTGAGCTGTAGTAAGTTTGCTAGTCAATAAAAACAGAAATAAAACCTTTGATTCCTTTCACTTTCCTTATTTTTCTCTTCCCTTTCTTCTTTCATCTTCTCTTTTCCTTTCCTCTTCCTCTTCTACTTTCCCCTTTCCTTTCCCTTTCTCTTTTTCCTTCTTTGCTGCCTTCCTTTTTCCCTTTGTATTCTCTTTCACCTTCCTTGAAAAATCTCAGTACACTATGGTGTAAAAAGTTTTCTGTCCATCCAGTAATTTCACCCAGGATTAAATTTTCCAGCACTTAAATCACTGGGCAAGATATAATTTTTCCAAGATTTCATTCACTGGAACAGACAAAGAAACTTTGTCTATCTAAGATTTTCCATCATCGCATGACATCCATCTTCAAGCTTCTGATTTTTTAGGGAAACTAGGGACCACGATCTAGGTTTCAAATCTCTGAATGTTCCAACTGTCTTAATATTCTGGGGGTAGAAAAATATATCATGCATCAAAGGTCATGCTGGATCTGATAAATCTTTTCCCAAGAAATGTTCCATTGGAAATTTGTCTTTTGATAAATAAGCTGCATTTATTTGAAAAGGAAAGAAAAAAACCCAAAGAAATTAAAAAGTTGAGTTCTAATTCCAAACATCTGTATTAATTCAGATACTTTGGATTTACATCAGATAAATCAGGTGGTTCCACCATCATCTTCAAGAAGTCAGAAATAAAATAAACAAACAATATCAATATAAATAATGTAAAAAAAAATATTAAAAACCACCCCCTTTGCGTTCTTGTGCAAATTAAACATCAAATATATTGGTTCCCTGTCCTAACTTCAGAGAACCTGGTAATATTTGCTAGGGTTTGTATTTTTGATTCTATGACTATTTAAAAGACCAGATTTCTTAAAAGTCTCTGAAGCTTCATGAAACACAGAGAACATATATTTCTTTGGTTCATTAGCACCTTTCCCTCAACTACCTTTAATAAGAAATAATATATGTTCAAGTACCTCACTTATCAAGTGCATATATGTTTGTGTCAGTATTTTCCAATGAAGAAGTCATTTGATATGTGTGCATACAGAATCAATCACCCACAGACAGAAGACTTTACATTCCTATTAAACACAAACACTTTCAAAAAGTCAGATATGTGTATGTACAGGAAGGTGGGAGACATCCTCAGAATTTCTCCTGTTGTGTATTGGCAGGACACAAAGTATCACAAGCTTTAACAATTAAGACAACAGAGTAAAATGATGCCTGGAGATATCATGGTCACTTGGATGAAAAGCATCTTAAAGAGACTGAAAAATAAGTTTGGCAGCTAAATTTAGGCCGGATGATAAATAAAAAAACCCCACATAAATACACACATAAATAAACACAATCCAAGCTGTCGATAAAATCATCATTCCCTTGTCTCCATAGTGATCTGTTTCCATTTATGAAATTATGTTTTGTAAATAAATCACACCAAGTGGGAATAGTTACTGCAAATTAAAAAAAAAACAGGATGAATCTTCCTTTCAAACTTTTTTGGTAAACTATTAGATTAAACAATGGGTCTATCTCATAATTGCCAGGCATTAGCATCTGCAATGTGTGCAGTGGATAAGTGTGTAATTTACTTTGTATTTAAATATTTTTGGCAATCCAGTGCTACAAATATCTTTTAAAATTTCTCCCCAGCTTATAATATTTGCCCTATTTCTATGCATAAATCTAATGGAGAAGATTGTTCTTCCTTCCCCTCCTATCACCACCACAACAACCCCCCACCAAAAAAAAAAAAAAAAAAAGAAAAAAAANCCCCCCCCAACCCCCCCCAAACAACCCCCCAACAAAAAAAAAAAAAAAAAAAGTGGAAAAAAAGAATAATTCTATGCACAAAAAGTGAAAACAACACACAAGTATGTTAAGAGTCATTGGGGTACTTTTAGGCTTCTTGAAAAGCCCCTCGATTTTTGCATTACTATCAAGCTACAACGTGAATTAAAGAAACTTACATTTCAGTGCCTAGACCTTGTGTTTGAACAGAATGGTACTCTTTCCTCTGAGTGCAAATTCCCAGTGGCAATGCTTTATTGTAGTAAAATGAGTGTCTCTTCATTTTAATGATAATCAAAACAGAACCATATAAATTACCAGAGCCTCCAGGAAAAAACCCAAACAGCTCTTGTAATCCCATGTAATACCCTGGCTTGCAGGAGTGATTCCTGTAGTGGCCATGTTTCTTGCTCTTTATTATGTACATATTTTTTTAATACATGTCACAGTAAACCTTTGTTTTTCCATCTCTGATTTTTATGAATCCCCTCATTTTCTTGTTTCCTTTTCCCTTTGTCTTTGTGGTTAGCTCTTTGGAGTCATTACTCAGAGCAATACTATGTAACATCAATAAGAGAGCAGGCTTCCTTTTAGTTGAATCCATGCCTGTTTAATGGTGCAAGTTCACACTAATTCCCTAGCCTGGGCTTTCATCTTCCTTTAGCGGGCAACAATTCCCGAGGATTAACTCTGTCTGGCCTGTTGAAAGTTGAATCAGACTGCTGGTAGCTTTGGCTGTGCTTTCTTCACTTACAAGAAAGCCTCTGGAATTAAACCACAGCCTCACTTGACAAAAGCAACATGTTCCAAAAAAGCAGCTGATGATTTGAGTGAAACAGCGAGATTTGGGTGGTAACTGCTCTGCTTATTTTCTGTTTGTGGACTTGAACGATTCCTTCCTGCAAGAATAGAGGTAGAGCAATAAAGAACAAAGCTTGGACAAGACAATGAAGGACATCAATAAATTTCTGCTAACAGCTTTGCCCTTTGTCTTTATTGACTTTTGCCTTTTTAACCTGCAGTTAAGCTGAATTTGATTGCCCATCTTTTGAGCTAGTCCTACTATTGGAGGGTGGCACAAAATGTTTCTAGTAATATCAGGAAATACAGCACAGTAGTTTGCAAGAATGCACTTGGGGATTAATTTACTGTCATTTAATGCAAATACTTCGTTTAATAACAACTACAGGATTACTGAACTTGGGGTGCATCTGGTCAGCTGATCCAGATATCTTCCAGATTTATTGCAACTTCACTATGAAGCCTGAGTATTCACTATCCAGTCTTGACACCTGAGATTATATTTTATATATATAAAAACCTGACAACAGTCATTTTGCACTGATTCTTCATGTGATAGCTCTTCAGATTCCTGACCACATCCTGGTAGACTGATATCCCAGGATTTACCTTCAGACGGAGCAGTGCCGGTGATGCTGAATATAACTTACAGACATTTTCAGCATGGTAGCAGAGCTTTGGTAAATCAACATAGCTCCCTTGCATGAGTTTACTTGAGTAGCAGTGTTACTGTCCTATTTGTTTGCTGAACTGGAAGGTCTCTGTCAAGGATGTCAGTATAGAACTGCTCTTTGTTTTCCTGGAACAGGTTATGTTTGAGACATAGAATGCATTGTGTAGAAAGAAAATAGATGATGCTAATGACATACAGACCTGAGTATAAAGAATTTTCACAAACAGAAAAGCCTTATATTCTCTGTATTTTTTAAAAGTCTGTAAATTTAGACTATATGGCTGCATGGATAACCAGGGATTTTTTTTCTAAATATTTTTTTTTTTTGTCTAGAAGTTGTTTACAAGTATAAAAAGAAAAAAATGTATAAAACAATCTAGTATTTCTTCAGTGCATTGGGGTTTACTTACAAAGAATACATTGGGAATTTTCTGTGAAGTAAACAAACTAGTTTCTTTGTTCTCTTTCACACATCATGCAAAATTTTTCTCATCTGTTTATCAGTCAGAGATGTTGCAAAAGATTTCCTGGTTGTGCTTGGTGGATTTTGTTCTTTATATTTTTATTTTAGTGTGCTTTTACTTCTCTTTTCTATTTATTTTATTTATTTATTTACACAGCACAAGCATTTTGCATGAAGCTTCATGGAATGTTTTCAAACGTACAGTGCAACTACTACCTAAGATTTCTCAGGTGTCTGGGAGTTGTTGAAGGGACTTGGTCATTCCTTACAGTCACCTCAAACTGAAGGCAGTCACTACGGAGGTTAAGATTAATAGGCTTTTTTTTTCACAGCTTCTAAGTACAGCTAACACATATGTTTTAGTCAAATATCATTTATTAGTACCAGAACAGAATAAATTACAAGGGCTGGAACTCTGCAGTCTGCATTATATAGTACATTAGAACAAATGAATGCAGTCACCTCTTGGCCATAAAATCTATAGATTATGAAGAATACCTATCACAAAGTACTGCTACAACTCTTCCACTTTTCATCCAAGATTTCATTATCTGATATGAAAAAAATGTCTGAAAAGGAGCACATAGTTGAAATAAAATTAATTGAAATTGTGTTTCTGAAAGTGTAAAACTAACACATTGGGTGCGTTTGGCAAGGTTTTGGTAGGAAAGAGGCAGAGGCAAGAGAGGGTGGGCCTCCAGGGGTGGCCTCTGTGGGAAGAAGTCAGTGTCTGACCTGTGCCAGACACAGCCCGTTTCATCCCTCTCTTGCCACAGGAGGCTCGTGGTGCCATCTCTGGGGAAACATATTTAAGAAAAGAGAGAGGACGAGGATAGAAAGAGTATGACAAACAATAAAGAAAATACCAAGGTCAGAGAAGGAGAATGAAAAACTTCATAGTGGAGTACATATCTCCTGCAGCCCAGGGAGGATTCATGCTGGAGCAGTTGGATATTCATGAAGGAACTATGTCTGATGGAAAGACAATGCAAAAGCAGAGGAACAGGCTGATGAGGAAGGAGAGGCAGAGAGAAACTGCTATGTACTGACTGTAACACACACACCAAAAGCAGACCCTCACTGTTCTGCTCAGGATGGTGAGGTCAGTGTAGAGAGAAGGACCTGAGACGAGTTGCAAAAAGGTGTTGATTTAAAGTTTATCTACTTGTTTCTCACTACCCAAGTTGGCAATAAATTAAATTAATTTTTCCCCAGTGACTATGTTTTGCCTGTGACAGTGGACTGCATCAATCTCCTTGTCTTTATCTTGACCCAACAGCTTTCTAATCCTGTTTTCTCACCATGTCCTGTTGAGGAGAGAGTGTGTGAGCTGCTGTGGGGACATTTGGCTGTTAGCTTGCCATATCTATGAATGACACTTAAAATATTGATAAAAAACCACTTTCAGCTCTTAGCATATCAGAAGACTTAATCCGTATCAGCGAACACAGAGCATTTAAGTAATTAGAGAAAAGGTAATTGAATAACAGTCTCTAAGTGGTATTAATGAGTGTGACAAGATTTCTAAATGGGTTTTCAAGGATCATACTGGTTTCTGACTAAACTTGTAGAGTGTTACAATGTACAAATGACAGTAGAAAGAGGATGGAATTAAATAATATAAAGTGAAGGTTCACCTGAAAAAAACAAGACCTCAAAAAACTCTCTGGGTACTACCAAAGTCCAGGCCACTCAGCAGTACAATTATAAGGGCCAAGGAGCTTCTTGCTTTTGAGAAAAAAAGTAAGTTTGTATGATGTACAGTTCACCACAAACACAAGTGGAAAAAATCCCAACTTATCTTATTTTGACATTAAATTTTTTAGACTTATATGACAAGAAGAGAATTTAGTTTTTAGGGTGTCTACCAAAAATGTGTGCATCTGTGTGTGCCCACATTACACAAGCCAGATGCTATTCAAGCATTGTAGAGAAGTGGCATTCCTGAGGGAATAAGATCAACTGAAATGGAACTTCACTGGCTTGAGTGTGATAGACATGCAGTTAGGCTGGAGCTTGCTTATTAGGTCAGAGTACAAGCATGGAAAGCTGAAACCTGTTTATGCACAAAAAGGCAGACATGAAAGCATGGGCATACACACAGAGAACCACACACTGCTGTGCACAGACTCAGGTGGGTCATTTAAGACAGAATTCTGAATTTCAAACTTGCTTCAGGTCACCTTCTACCCTTCTTCTCCAATACACTGTACATAAAATCTGATGTCAACACCAGAGAAAAATAGCAGAGGTCAAATATTTCATGATATAGAGCTTTCAAAAAAGAATTCCTAGCTATAAAAGTGTGATTGATAAGGAATGAATGTGTACATAACTGTAGGAGATATCTGGAGAGAATTAAAATTACAAGATTACAATGATGTCTCTATTTATTTTCCCAGCAGGATTTCTCAACTTGTTTTCCTTTCAGAGGGCTCAAGTAATGATTCTATTATTGCATTAAATTCAGATTTTTTATTTTCTCTTATAATGTGTTAACTTCCAAGGATGTGTGTGTGCATGCAAAATGCATGAATATGGGAAACAGGACTACAGATCTACATATGCTAAGGCAGAGTGTCAGCTGGTGGACCTATTCTCCAGGACTCAGAAAATCCTTCCCTTTGTAGGTGGCTGTACCTGCCCGTTATGGGCAAACACAGGATGATCCACCTCCTTTGTCCTGCTCAAATTAATAAATTCTAATATGTTTCTTTGGTTATTTTTAATATTGATAAGCAATTCCGTCATTCTTGTTTTGGTAAAGGAATGTCTGCCCTGTTTTAATCTACTGCAACCACTCCAACTATTTATTTGTGCTTTACATGCTCTTCATATGCTGTTTTTATGAATATATACCAGTTAAATCTCAGTGAGTGTCAACATATCTTCCCTTAACTGCCTAGAGAATGGCCAGCTTTCATGTAAACTTTTTTATCTACCTTTTCATATCTGCTCTATCTAAAAAACTCCAGGTACACATATGCATATGACTTATTAAAAAATTCCCATATATATCTAGGAAAATGGAATCAATTTCTGATCATTAATCCCGTTTTTTTTGCTTGGACCTTGTTCTTATGCATTCTGTCCAATAAATTCATCTGGATCCTATTTAATAAGATTCCAAACTTGCCATATTTTTTCTGTCATCATTTTGTCATTAAAATATATCCACCCAAAACAGACTGCTATTTTGTTTTACTGTCCCTCCACCCTTTCAAATGGATGACACAAGTAGAATTGAAGACTGCTTTTTTCCTATTTCATTCTTGGACAGTGAAAATTTTAAGGTTAATTAAACATTAAAAGCACTAATTGAAAATATATAAGAAAATAGAAAGCTGTACATATATAATGGCAAATGGCCTTTACTTACATTCCTTGTTTCTTGCCCAAAAGTCGATCCAACAATTGTTATTTTGAAAATTTCAGTGGTATATCTTATAAACTGTTGACAGATTTCAAAAACAGAAGACTAAATTTTCTGTCTTTTGTAACTAATACAATCAAGCATGGATATATGGCTGTATATAAATATCTATACACATGCAAGTATATGTGCACATGTATTTATAACAATATGCATACATAGTCTCACATACAATCACTCACACAGAGATTTTATTGCCAGGATGGATCCATGTATGCCAATATGACACTAAGACACTGATTCGAGGAATAAACTTTTTCACACAGTGAGAGAATATGAGCAAAACTAGATTTTTCTGAGTTTTATACCAGGATTCCTAAATATTCATATCAGTACTCCTATGTAGAAAAGAATGAATTAAGCTAAAAAAAATTAGAGTATAATGTGAAAATTTTTAAAACAAAAATTAATTTTTTCTTTTGGTTTTGTGTATTTTAAGAACAAAGTCTGATAGCTTTGATACTGTATTAGAGTACTTATGGACATGTTTTTCATGAGCATAGCTTTATTTATCTGCATCAGGCCATAGTTTCATGTTATTAAGAAAGAATGCCTATTCTTACTTCTGGCTATTCTACCTTGCTGACTATAGGAGGATCAGTAAATAAATAAAAGTGTCAGTCTTGGTAGTCTGGTCTTATTAATATTAAATGTTTTGGATTCTGCATTATGCAGAAATCTGGATGGTCTTTGTTGTCCTGAAATCAAAGTAGATAACGATTTACAAGATCATTTGTCATAGATTCGGACAGACTACAATTAAAGTATTTGTTCCAAGCATTTGCTTAGTTCTGTTCCCCCAAATTTGGGTTCAAGATTTTGAGAATGACACTGCAAATATTTTTATTTCCATTGAGTGTTAACAGTCTAAAAATGATACTGCATTGTCCCAAAGCAATTTATTATAACAAGTATACAAATGCTTTCAAGTCTTTTTATTTCTGCAGTTGGCACAATGCCTTGTAGAGGAGCCCACAGTGCTTGTTTTGTTGGCAGTCTGTATTTAAGCTTTCTGCATTTAATCTGTTTTTATTGAGAAAACCTTAATTTAGAATTTATGTGTGAAAGTTCCAGGCTTTTTTTTTTTTGTTTAATCTTTACTATTTACACACTATTACTTTTCAAGCTTGCACAAAACCAACTTTATGATATGTCATAAACGCACACTGAAGACTTCAGTTTTATAGGTTTCTCAAAGAAAATAATTTTTAATTGTACTATCTGTCTTATTGTGGACTTAAACTGCCCTTGAGAAAGTGATTTCAATGTATGCTTCTGAGCCAAAATAAACACGTGTGAAGGAAAAATATAAAAAATATAAACTATAGCCCAATGGTAAGGGATTTAATGTTACCATTCAGTAATAGCATTCTAAAAGATATTACTGACCTACCAGTATTTTCACAGACCCATTGGATTGTGTGGTACCTCTTTGTCAGTTGCTATAAAGTTCAGTGGGAAGAAAGGAGTTTTGAAAGAAATAAAATATTTTCCAGCCTCTATATTTTGAAGCTCTGATAGACTTCTTACTGTCCTCTCTTAGAGCAATTATTTCTCTTCATAACAAGGTGAAAAGACTAAGGCACACAGTGGTTCCCTAGTCATAAAAAGACTCAAGTGCACTGTAAGGTCCTAGCCATAAAATAACTGCTAAATCAGAACATGTTACAGTGTCATTCTCAGCAGTCTGCAGACAAACTGAAAGGACAAAAATAAGCTTTATACTAATTTCAGTGTTCTGAACTGTTTAACTCATGGGCAAATTATCTTATTTTCTCTACGAAATGTCTGTTTATCTCTAGTTGAGGCACGAGTTTATTGTTATCCCTTTTATTGCTTCCTTTGCCCTCATCTCAAGTAAGGTATCATTGTGAAAAAGCAAAGGATGCAGAAGACAAAAGAAAGAAACTCACATTCTTGCTAGACAAAGCTAGCATATCCACCTACTGTGATCTATTACACATCAAAGCTTCTTAAATTTGCTATCCAGTATATATAAAAGCTGGTTTAACAAAGTGAATTATCAGCCAATATTTGTCAAACTCACTCAATACACACAGAGTCATTGCAGCTGTGATAGACAGAGATAGACATAGGGAGAATGTGTATGTATATATATATACATCAGCTAGTGACTATGCTGAGTTTTTTACTGTTACCTATTTATAAGCATCAGATCAGGGCACTTTATATGTACTGATAGACTGAAAAACACTTTGCAGTACAAAATTTAATAGTAAATGAAAGAATTCTGACTTTAAGACCAAAATTTAGAGCAGATGCACAGATTTTAAAGCTCTACCTTTTTCCCGCAGCAGCCTTTTCCTGGCTTTTAGTGCAAGGGTCATGACCAGCCTCCAACCAAGGTATTTGCTTCTCAAGACTTCCTTGATCATAGGTTTCGTCGGGTTGTGGCTAGAAAGGGGCCACAAAATTTTCACAGCTTTTTGCTGAGGAGCTCCTTAGTCTGTTAAGTCCATCTAGAATGGACTATAAAAAGGTTTTTGTTAAAATTTTGAAAAAATTGTTAATAAAATAAAATCCTGAGCAGTTTATTGTTCACAGTAAAAGAGAAAAAAAATGTGCTATGTATTAACACAGGAAAGTGACATGGTATGAAAATTAATGAACTGACATTATTTTACCAGTGTTTTTCAGGACACATTTTGTTTTATTTATTTTGGCTTCTAAACAAGTAAGAAGGCTAGGGTACAAGCAGGCTTATGACAGATGGCAGGAGAAAGCATCTGTTTTCAGAAATATAATTTCAACCACATTACAAAAGGATATTTTCTGCATATATGTGAGGCCTCTAAATTGTAAAGTAATTATAGAGTTTAACGTTAATTTGTACCTTTTTCATGACAGTGATTGTGGCTTTGTGGTTTCCTTGATTCTTTTGGACAAATCTCATCTTACATTTAAAAGCTGTTTATCTGATATTTACACATTTCAGATTCACTTTGTCCTGTGCTCTCTGTAAAAAGATAGAAGACAAACATTAACGAATTTTAAATGATTACTTGACTGAAATGAGCAGTCAGTAAAAATGATTATCTGATATGAAACTGTTACCTAGACTTGTAAAATGCTTATTCAGCTGCTGAGAGGGTGGATAATAAGCACAAATCAGAGAAATACAATGAATACAGACAATCACAACAAAACAGAATGTGAGTTCAAAGAGCTGACCCAGATAAAAAATCTAGTTTAGTTTTAAAAAGTGCCTGATTAGATGATTGCATTAACAGTTATAAGGTCAGAAAAAATGAAAAAAACCCTGAAATTATTTGTGAAGTTTTTACTGTAGTTATATATTAAATCACATATAAAGCTTCTTATGTCAGGCTAAGCATGAGCTGCTTTGTGAACTGCTTTAAGACAGATTGTTGAGGTCATTCCTTACCACCACAGGAAAGAGGTGTGTCTTCTTATTAACATTTTGAACTCCTTTTAAAGCAAGTCACTGACCACACATTCAAATGCTTGGGTGTGACATTACTTTTTTCAGCATGTGCTTGGAATGAGCACAGTAACATCCAATGGCAATCGGTTAGGATTACACCTACCCTGTATTTGGTTATAGAAGACAGCAGAAAGACTACATGGACTATCTCTACACTTAAGACAGGTGAAGTGCATAATGAAATCTTTCCCCTCCCTAACATTCCAGTTCTAACAGCTGAGCTGCAGCATCACTGAAGTTCCAATTCTTTATCTGCATTTTACTTATTCCTTCTATCTGAAGATTTTCACACACTTGTCCTGATGACTGACCCAAATACACTACAGGCAGTTGATCAGTTTGTCAGATTTCAGTGGCTAGCTAGCGATACCTAGTCTTTTCCTTCTTGGGCAAGTGTTCGTGGGGAGTATTATCTTTATTATCAGGTGTTGTACCAGAAATGTCTTGGCAAAGAGAAGGTAATTTTTTGTGCTGTGACTTACGCATGGACTAGTTCAGTTTCTTTGCTTTGGAAACCCATTCTTATGTTGACAGTGTATTTTTCTCATTCATAAGCTTTGGGCACTGTTTACAAAGCACACATGCTATAAATATAACAAATAAAATATAAATATGTACAAATGGAATTCATCCATTTGCCTGCTTCATCTGATTACTAGTTATTTTTCTTTGCTATACCTATATTTGTCTCTCTTTTTCAGTCAAAAATCTGATATATTTAGGCATCAGAAAAGAAGCATTTTGCTTTTCAAATAGAGAAGATGGTTCTCTGGAATCTGTAACTATTAATTTGAGTAATTTCTAAGAGTGTTAATGGATACTTATAAGTTGAAGCCTGAAATTTAGGTCATTTGAAACAAAGATTTTTTTGAAGCATAATAAAAATAGAAATAACTTCCTATGCCTACATAACTACCAGTTTGCAGATAATCCCAGTATGTTTGTACTGAATAGAATTTGGGATGCAGTTTAAAAAACAGTGTCAGAGAAAACATTTTTTTGCTTGATGACTTCTCAAAAATGATGTGGCCACTGTTGTGTTTCCTTTGAGTCTTCACACTTAAATATATTCAATGAATTTTTCCCCTGTGCATGTCTTCTGACCTCCATGTCTGTTTCTGTCAAAAAACCAAAACCTTTTTTTTGAAAATCTGATTAGTGTTTTAGATAGGACATCCTAAAGCCTTTATAAAAATCCTATCCTGCAAGGCAAACATAAGCAGAATCATGCTGACGTTATTATAGCTTAAAATGGATAGCGAGAACAGCCCACAGTGGAATATTATTGAGTTGATTCAAGGTCTGTTATGTCTTTCTAAATACTTTCTGACTACATTTAAGGATTTCTTGTTCTAAAGACTGATGAACAGAGCCAAAATCCAATTTCCATCCATGTTTTAAAGAAAGCCTAATTAGAAGTGGTTATTGCTGATGTAATTTCCATGTTGAAAGTATGTAATACTTACCAAATTGTGTACAGTTTCTTAGGTTCTGTCTCTGTACTAGTATAATGTTATCTGAAATGATTAGGCTCTTCATCAATGGATGTAACAAATAGCATTCAAATTTCCTTTTGTGTTATCAGTACTAGGACCCAGCATTTCTTCTGTGATTTTGTCTACATTCAGTCAGTTAATTTCTCACTGAGAAAGAAACATTTCACTGCTTCTTTAAGTGTACTGGAGCCTTGCAGAAGTAGAGAAATGCATGACTAAAAGAGAACCTTCCATACTTTCCAGAGAATGGTTGCTAAGGACACGGTGTTTTGTACAAGCACTTAAAGCATTGCTTGGGGTTGGGTTTGGGGGTTTTTTTGGGTGTTGGGTTGTGCTGATTTTGGATGAGGTAGTGTTCATTTTTCTCATGGTAGTATGGGCCTACATTTTGGCTTTGTGCTGAAAAGTGTTGGTAACACAGGGACTTTTCAGTTACTGCTGGGCAGTGCTTACACAGGCTCAAGGCCTTTTCTGCTCCTCACCCCAGCCCACCAGGGAGGAGGTTTCAGATGCATAATGTGTTAAAAGGGGGCACAGCCAGGACAGCTGACCTCAAATGGACAAAGGGATGTTCCAGACCATATGTCATGCTTACTAATGAAACTGTGGGGAAGGTTTTCCATGGAGCTGCTGATCAAGAACCATCTGGGCATCAGTCAGTTAGTGGTCAGGAATTTTCATCACCATAGCTTATTTTTGTTTTGTTTTATTTATTTATTGTTGTTACTTTCCTTTTCATTACAATTTATTCTTATCAAGATTACTGTTGTGGTGGTGATGATGATGATGATTATTGCTACTACTATTACTTTTCTTGTTTTAAATTTCAGTTATTAAACAGGTCTTATCTCAACCCATGAATTTTCTCACATTCACCTTTCCAGGTCTCTTCCCCCCATCCCACTGTGAGGAGATTGCATGAGAAGCTGTGTGGCATTTATTTGCTGGATGGAGTTAAATTTCAACCTGGATATTTATTTATTTGATTTTCAGCTGTTTACTAACACTCATGACACTGAGAGTTGTTGATGCTCAGCATTTCTGAAAACCAGGTCAGGCATATTCAAATCCTTAAATGTGGCTTTACTTGTCTAATGCTGACTGTTAGCTGAGATTTACAAAAATATATTTACTTCTGAAATTTCCTGACAGATTGTTTTAAAGCTCCAAACTTTTGAGAGGGAAAATATGAAAATTTTTGGTAGCTCAGTAAAGGACATGGGAAGGTTGCCATCAACATACAACCTTGTCAAGCGCTTGTTAATAGCTACTTTTTCTTCCTTGACACCACAGATGTTAGATCTAACCTTGTCTTTATTTTCCAGCAGTGCCCTAACTTCATCATACACAAGCATATCACCAGTTCTCTGAAATTTGAGACCTTCACATTCCAGATGCGTATGAGGAACTTTAGTCTTTATCTCAGGCAAATGCCTGGTGGCGTCTTAATTAAAATAAGTAGAAAAGTTTCTGTTGGCTTCACTGGAAAAGGGGTAGGTCCTTTAGCACTTTGTCACCAGCCTTCTAAGTTGAGAAACACCTTTTTCTTTACTGTGTCCTTACAGCAATAACTGTGTTAAGTTCATGAGCAAATCCATATTAATTCAGACCAAGGAAATGGGGAATGAGTGTTTCATCTGTGATCTCATTGACTGAGAATGGAAGAGCCAGCTGGGTTAGAAAAGTAATTGATTGGAACACTGTCAGTGTACATTTTGTTATGTAGGTCAGTGGAGACAGGAGTGTTATCACTCATTTTGTTTGCTTAGGCATAATGCACCCTCTAAGTGGCATTGAATAGTAGAAAGGGTTTGCAGCACTCAAACCCATTTATGGAGTCTATTCTTGTCCAAGACAAGAGTAGCTCCAGTCACCAGCCTTCCCAGACCTCCTACTATTCATTAATACTGCTGGCATTGCTATTGGCTAATTAGTCTTCCCATGCCTGTTGGTATTAAATGCAAACCCCCAGTATCTAACAGTCCTTTTGAGGATATATATTTTGAGGATATATATATATTCTTTTATATTCAGCATATGCACTGCATCATTGCTACTTCGCCTTCTTTAAAGAAATTGAAAACATGAAAGTTGGCTCATCAGATAACACAAAATATGGTGCTGATGATTACTCTGTTAAGACCTGGCTCACTGTACCATGGGTTAAAATTTCTCACTCTAGATTTTTGAAAGCGGATTGGTAACTCTCAACTAAAGAACAGTCCTTGAATTACTAGACGATATACAATGCGACCTAAGTTTTCATCCAATATTTTTCTTTTTGCTGCAATACATCAAGAAGAATGTATTACAAAATAAAGGAAAGCAGTCTCCACTCTATCTTGTGGTTTGGCCCTTTAAAGTATGGGTTTATTATCCTTCCAGCTTTAAAAAGACATCTAGTATAGATCAGCTCCCACTACATTGTTAACTTTGAGAGTTAGCAAAACACAACGTTCCCTCCTTCTCTTTCAAGGTTCTTCATGCTAATACATCTGTTTCCCTATCAAACACTTGTAACTGTGAACTACTGACATTTTCTTCCTATTGGTTCCATGATAAAATTATGATTTCATATTCACCTGAGTTTAGAATGACTCCATGGTCCACTGTCATCTAGATCAGGCAGGAATGTGTTGGTGTCAGACCTGATAGTTAAGCTGGTCTCTACAAAAAGGAATTGGCTAATGCTTTTCAGAGCTCCTCTGTTAAATATAGTTTCATGATACTCTCCCACCTTGTGCCACACACTTTGTGTATCCCTTTGCTGCTCCTGCAGTGTCTCATTTCATGCCAGTTTTGTTAAACTTTTTTAATGCAGATTTTATATCAGTCAGTAGAGAATGGAGAAAGTCGGGGATGGGCACTGATCTTCAATGTACTCTCACAGTATTTCACCCAAAGAGCTGTTTTGTAAAGTGCAGAAGCCAATTGACCATTTCCTCTTGCAAGTTTACTTCTAAATTGTGGCATATTTGTTTATAGTTAGAGCAGTTATTATTATCTCAGTCTGGGTTATCCAGATCTGTAACATTAAACAAAGACATGTCTGTGCTGTAAGTTTAGGAAGACTAGAAAGAAGAAATAAAATCACCAAGTTAAGGTGGGTGGATGGGTAGGTTATTGCATCCAATCCTTATGACAGAATGGAATATGATCCTGCTTTCTAAATCATACAAGAGGTTTAGATTTTGTGCATGTTTTCCCTTGCTTTGTTTTCTGATTGAAACTCCCATTCTGAGGGCTGACTCTGAAACTGAGGCCAGCTACTGGCTCTGCAGTCACATGGAGTGCATAACTAATTCAAATACAGACTCTCTTCTAGACCTACATTGCTGGGTGTGGGAGTAAACAAGATTGCTGAAGACAGGCTTGGGTAGCTTTTCTGAAATTTTGCCAAAAGCAAGCCCTGGAGTCTCAGAATCCCTGCAACACCACCATCTTTGCTTTCCTCTGTAGTGTAAAACTCAGATCTCCCCAAGGAGTTCAATATGTATCTCTTGATTATGTAACAGTCTTGATATGCAAGTACCAGAGAGAAGGAAATCGACTTGTGCTACACAGACTTTCTATTTGCTTCATTTTGGTGATGGCTCTTAAGTGGAGCAGATCAGTATTCTCCGAGTGTTTAAATGAAACCATTGCACTATAGTCTTCTTTCTCCCTACTATGTCCTATTCTGGTAGCTCCAAATTAGCAGGAAAACATTAGCAAACACTTTAGATCTGGTCTAAGATAACTTTGTCTTCTTGTTTCTATCTAGAGAGCTATTATCTATGTCTTTGCTCGCATTTTCCCCTTATCCTTTCTCTCTCCCCTCTTCTCCCTCATTTCTTCCCCACCCTGCCACACTAGCAATACTGAAGGGATCCAATTTTTGCAAGTATAAGGATTAAACAAAGCTTTGAAGAGTCAAAGTATCTTTAAGACATGCCTTTGATCTTAGCCAACGTGTGATCTCTCAGAGTTGCTCCTTGTATTCCACAGATATGTTCCACCCATTTTTAGAGAATCTTCATTATCTCAAATGAGAAGCTGGGTTATGGCCAGTGCATGAAATTATGGACTGTATACACAGAGGCAGCTCACTATGACAGTGAAGTAATGTGAAACGATTAATAGCACAGTTTGTCAGATGTGTAAACTACTGTAAATCGTAGCTCTCATGCAGTGCTCACCCTGCATGAAGTGCTCCAACACCATTATATGGATATACGACTGGCAGAGACCTCCTTGGCACCAGGTCCTGTCTCGTTAGAAAAGAAAAAAATTTCATGCGATCCTTATAATGTAAAATTTGTGCAAAAGATGCTTCACAGACAAGCAAAATAAATATTATCTGAAGAAGAAACAAGTAAAATCTAATATTTAATTTGCTGTTATGCTAAAGCATTTGCTTACACACCAGTTTATAGAGAGAGACTAGTGAAAGGAGATTACAGAAATTATAAGTTAAAAAAGTAACAAACCAGGTGTTTTACAACTGTTCATTACAGACTTTCAAACTTAGCAGTGGTATCTTCCCTCAGGGAGAAAGAATTTCAAAGTCAGATATGAAGTTTAAAACTGCACAACTACCACTGGGTTTGATGTGAGTGGAGATATGATGCGTAAAGTTTGAAAAACACACCTGCTTAAATTAACTACAGGTACTTCTGTTATCTGCTCTTTTGCATTTCCTAATCTTCACAGCAGACATGCTCATAAATACTAGTTCTTGTTTTAAAGAAAAGCTGTCTTTTTTTGCTTGTAATAAGAATTATTATTCTTGATTTTTTTTATTTCATTATGATCTTACTTTTCTAGTTTGATCATCACTATGTATACCATCTTCTTTATAGTTAAAATAATTACAAAAACAAAAAGGGGCTTGTCACACGTGGACACGAAGGAATGACACGCAGGCCAGTTTCAGGATCAGGATCAAAGAGCCGGGCCCGAAGGACCCACTTCTTTATTTTATACATTTTTAGAAAACCCCTCAATCACATAGGTCAAAGGAGAAATCCATCAAACTTCTCCGCCTTAGGAGAAAGAATGAAAACATCTCAGGTTGGTTAGCATAACATGGCTTATGTTTACAGAAAATGCGTGAGAACTCTATCTACAGAATTAAAAACATTGAAGAACTGTGAAAATCAAGGCAACAGGGGCTTATGAAGAAAGTGAGAAAACTTGTTTTGATTGTTAAAATTTGATTTCTAGTACAATCACCAACTAGCAGAATCCTAAAATTGCATTTCCTCCAGCTCATTCTCTTGTCTCAAGGATGTGCTGCACCAGCTACAGAAAAACTGAGTAAAGGGCCAGACAGATCATGAAGGAGACTATCAACATCATAACTTTAGAATGTCAAAACAATAATTTTTAATTAACTTTTAAAAATATTATTTATTTTTATAAGGAGATCCTAGTTTTATTCACTGCAAGTACAGATACCCCACATTAGGAACTATGGAATTAATGTTTTATCAAAGTACAGCTATTTTACTTCTGCCTTTAGATAGTGCAGGGAGTGGAGAACAAAAAAATGTGCTTGTTCATGAACCCCCGCCCTATAAAAATTTAAAGCTAGGTGATACAACATCCATTGCTATTGTTATGATCATAATTCTCCTCACCTTTTTTTTTCTTGTTATAAAATGATGTAAATTACTGTTCAGACTCACAGTGTGTACTCCAACTTGTCTGAACATCTAAACACATCGAGGATGCCAGAAGTGAAAGACGGAAACCACGTACTCAATGACTGAGTACTTGAGGCTGAGTAAATGGAAAGGTTTGTGTTTCCCTCTTCCTCCGTGCATTGCAGAGAATTCACACTTGCCAAAGTGACACCCTAATCATTTGATGTTAGCATCCAACTCCTAAGAACACTCTTTCCAATACCCCTTCTGTTCAGGAGGATACTGCATAGTAACTGGTGAGCCTAGAAGGCACTTGTGGAGGTCAAAAAGTTCCCTCTTTTTTGTACTTACAGAAGTTGCTTACTGGTTTCTTGCATCTAGCCAGCACTACAGTGTAAAAGTGTGCGAATATTTCTTATTCAAAACCACCATGATTTTCTTCTTAAAACCTAATTTATGCATCAGATATTCTCATTTTTATAATCAATGATATGCAATATAATTCGAATGTCTTATTTATAACTACCTTTCCTTCTTTCATCTCGTAAATTTTTCCTCAGTGCTGTGTGCTGTACACAAGATCTGTGGTTGGCAAAGGAGTAGTATCTACATCTGGTAGGAAGAGTGACAGGTTGAATGGAGACTGGGATCGGATTATCATGCAGAGTAGCTCCAGTCTCTATGCTGCAGTTCTTGAATTACATAATGCAAAATCAAAACTTTTGCCAACTGAGCTTTATTCTGTGTATTTTTTATTATACATATAACTGTGGTATTTGGAAGATCTAGTCATAAGCCATGTACTGGAACTGCATTTATACAAAAGCCAGAGAATAAATTTGGCTAAACCTGATAAGAAATGATGTGGAGATAGGAACAGTCATTACCAGTAGGGAGAAATTATAAATGTGTGGGGTTTTTCGCACTTGCATATTCATTTGACTAAAGACTGTCACAAGGCAAAACAATGACTTTAACAGCCCTATTGTTTATTACAATGTGTTTCTTAATCAAAACAAGTATAGCTACAAAACTGGTCTGTGTGAAGCCTTCTCATTCATTTTTTTAAATCCACACTCAACAGCTTAAAACAAGTGGTCTGGAAAGACACTGCCCTGGGTGTCTGACATGCCCTTAGTCATCAGTTCCCAAGTAGTGTAAAATATTCAACTCCAGCAGAAGAATTTTAATTTTCTTTCAACCATTGTCTTCAAGGGTAACATGTTAAAGCTCAGCACTTTACTCTGGATTCAGTTCAGTTGGCCCACAGCCACCTAAAGTCCCACTTAACAATCAGTTGGCATCTAACAGATGAGAATGAGCCATGTAGTTCAAGATGAAATAAAGCCTATAAATTTACTACTGGTCAGAATTTTGATTTAGCCAGTATGTTGAAATACATTATTTACCTTGAAAAAATATGTTAGCAAAGAAATAGCCCAGGTTACACAGTTAATAAAATGCACTGTTTATTCATACATCAAATCAAATTGTTTCATTCATTCTTCTGTGAGATTTTTCTGTAAAATTCAGCCAATATCTTCTAAAAAAAAATTAAAATTATTTCCTTTATGTGATTTTGTCATGACTTTTAAACATGTAAAGACTTTGCTCACTGAAGTCACAGAAAAATAACATATACACTAATATATATTCATATTTTAGAAGTTTGCAAGAGATTGTATAAATGTATTTGTGACTAAATTTCAGGTTAAGAAGTCAATATGACTCCTGATATAACATGTCAGAAATAATTTTATAGATGTTAGGTATATGAAGAAACTTCATGGACTGTCCCTTTTGTGGAGAATAAGAATATAAAGACATCTATGAAAACATAGGATCAAGTTTTAAAAAAGATACGAGTTCATAAAGACAATGATTATAAGAGTTCTTACTGGAAATCAGACACTAATTGCTTAATTTTCTTCCTCTCACATAGTCCATTTTCAAGTGATAAAACAAGTATCTCCACTGGTAGTCTAAAGAAAACTCCATTATTACTGGAAAGTATTTAAATAGTGTGATAAATACTTATTCATAACACATTTCCTTGAAAAGCATTGTATAGAAGAGAGGAGAAACAGGAGAAAAGAGAAAAATAATAATCTTGCTTTTCCTGCCGTAGTGAGGACGAATTTCTGTGTTCAGACTGCTAAGGGAGAAATCTCAGAGGATCTCCTTTATAGCTACAGAGAGTCGTCTTAGCTGTAGGACTAATAGTCAAAGAGGACCAGACGAGGATGGATATCTCCTTTCTTTCCATTGCTGGTCTTTAAAACAATAAAAATCCCTGGATCAGAGCTGAATAGCCCAAAATCAGGGCACGATATTTCAGACTTTGATGTCATACATGACATAACTCTGGTAAATACTTTGTTACTACACTCTTTGCTCTGTCTTCTGTTAAAATGAATCCGCAATTTTCCTAGAATCTGAGGTTTTGGCATCTGGCCAGCACCTCTAGACAGGCCACCTGTTGCCATTAGGAAAGGAAAAGGTCTGTATCAAAACACTGAAATGCATGTCCAAACACTTGGTCTAGACTTGGACTGGCATTTGAAAACCTTAATAAATCTGAAGATTTTAATACATCTGCACAGCCTCTTGAAAGATTATCTGAAGGGTTATAAAACTCCTAAACTCAAAACTGAAGGGCGAGATGTTAACAGGAGGTACAGGGATAGGCAAGATACATATTGGAACAAGAAAATACTGAGTATTAACCACTTTGCTTTGTGTTCTCTTCTCTTCAGTGCAATGTTTTTTTTCGATTCTCAAACACAGAAAATAGGCAGTGTTTCTTCTTAAAAAATCGTAGTAATTTCCATTCTTCTCAACATTTTGAAATTTCAGACAGAAGTTTTTTCTCTTAGACTTGCTATTTGAGAATTATTTCCCTGAAGTGGGGAATGAGGGAATTGATTAAGGTTTTTGCATTACAGTATATGGGTTTTTTTTCCAGTATGCTACACTTACACATGCTTAAAGGTTAAAGTTGCATTTGGTTTTTAAAAAGAATTATCTTTTCTAAGATTGTACTTAAAATATTATTTCATTAAAAACATATATCCAAAATTCTTTTTCAAGGGTAAAATGTCATCCAACAGTGAAATTATATTCATTTATTCATTTTAAAGTTACTGAAAAAAGTGTGGAAAATTAGATATCAGGCTGATTTTAAAAATATTATTTTGTTTTATTTATTTTGACAATGAAATAAAATTTTCAAAAAGCTCTATTCTTTTTTCTTTTCTTTAACATCAGCATACAGACTGAAGTTGTTCTTCAGTCTATCACTAATGGAAATCTAGGTTACGATATTATTACAAGCACTGTTAAATATCTGTGTAGCAGTCCACCCTTCCCTACTGTTTTTCAATATTTCCAGATGTGCCAAACATCCTGTTTGCATCCATACCAGCTCCATTGTCAAAGCGCAGTCTATTCAGCGGTCCAGAATTCCTGGGTGTGTAGAATTTGCCAATCATAAATTCTGCTGCATCATGGATCTGAGATGTGCCATTAGTGCCTTGCAATCACTTGCAGTTGAACAGAGAACGCCAACAGAACCTGTCCATTTCACTGTCAAAATGCCTTACAAACAACTTATCCCAGGAGAACAAAAGAGTGGGAACATACCAAGAAGTTTTAAGAAATGAGGTAAATAGTTCAATTCTATCTTAGACATTGGCATTCAGAGTGGCAAGACAGTACAAAGATAACAGAGTTAAATCTTTTTGTTTTCTATAGAAGTCTCTTATTGATACAGATGCGGTAGAATTATGATCCAAACCTCTTTGCATGCCAAGCTACAGTACTTTCTACCACCATATTGTTGTATGAACACTTCAAAATTTCTCTCAGCCAAAATTCTCATATACTTTCAAGCTTATTTTAATACATCTTACAAACCAACTTAATAAAATAATGTCATATCCCACAGCAAACAGAGCTGAGCTTATGTTGTGTGATTGTCTGTTATTCTAAGTAAATTTACTGTGGCTCTCTGGCCCCTACTTTAGATACAAACTATTAAGGACGGTTGTAATTAGGTCATGTTTTAAATCTTCCTTTTCATTCTTCTCAAGCCTGATAAGGCAACAACAACTCTAACAACTGGACCTTGCTTTTCTACAGTGTAGCTAACCAATCTACTGTCATGTCAATATTTAATTATTATTTGCTTCTGCATCTCTCTTCTCTCAGTATTTACCTACAGGCTTTCCCTGAAACTGTATCTTTATTAATTTAAGAACCTTCCAGCGATTCTCAGCCTTCCAAGTAAGAAACACTAAGTAATTTTTAAACACCCAAATCTTCAATAAGTCTCAAAAGCGAAGGTTCAGAAATGGGCAACAAAATAGCAAGAACAGATGTTAAATGATGTTGAAAGTAATAGTTGTGCAAACAGTGGTCTTTTTGCAATATATGTTGAGTACTGAAGCACTGTTGTAAGTCTTACTTCCAAACTTCAAAATTGGTTCTGTTGGTGGGGGGGTATTTTTGCAATGAATACAGGAAAAGTAGTTGGTCTTAAAGATGCACATCTCAGATAATTTCTAGTTGCTGATTTTTACCTTTTCAGACAGAATATAAGAAAATCTGTGTTTTCAATCTGAAGATTTATATTTTGTTTTTTGCCTTATATTTGTTCACTGATCTCCTTTTCTTTTTTCCGTAAGTGGCTGCACTTACATGTCAGAAGGAAAAAATATGAAAGAAGGGATCAATGATGGTGTGAAACTCACTTGGAGCTGTAAATTAAAACTAATTATATAAATAAAGTGCAATAACAAAGTATTTCTGCTCTAATATGCTGTTGAAATGGAACGCCAAGTTTTTTAAAAACCTCCTATTGGATCATTCTTCCTTTCAGAAATAAAACATTTATTTCAGGACAAATATAAATTGTCTGATCTAATTCCAACTCTGACTCTGAAGCTTTCTGTAATCTCAAAGCAAATACTACATAACGGTCCTCATGATGGGAATTTTATTTATTTATTTATTAATATCTCAAACTTACACTTTTAAGGAAAGTTAAGGATATAGGCCATATGACTTGACTTTACCAAGCAAAACTGAGAAATAAAAACATGAGGAGGAATGACAGAGGACATAAAAATTGAAAATTCAGATATTTACTCACTAGGAAAAAGAAGTCAATGTAAGTATTACATGCATGATTTAAAATGCTCAGCATGTTTTAATTTCATTGCAAATTGAGAAGGAAAGATTTGCATGCTCTGTGAAATTTTAATATTTAAATTAAAACATTTACAAAAAAAAAAAAAAGAATAACTTTCAAATAAATTGCTTTTATCTCAAATAAACTTTGTAGATTTTGAAATCTAAAAAAAATCCCTAAAGAAATCCCAAACAATAATGCCAGCTACAGGCCTCCCAAATGGAAAAAACTAAATTATGGGATGTATCTTTGAAAATTATTCGTCATTTTGATAAAATTGTTGGAGTGTTATGTACCCAGTACCCTTAACAAAAAAAAAAAAAAATTGCAAAAAGGAAATTGTGTTAACAATAAACTTTTTTCCATTATGCTTAACAAGTCTGTTTCTTTATAAAAGACTTTCTTCATGTAGAAGCATGTTCTTTTTATTTAGAGTTCCTTTTGTTATCTTGGATATAATAAAAATATAACACAACAATATAGAGATTACACAAACAGGTACGAATCTTCGCAAGGGAACCCAGACTGAACTCAGTAACTGTGATTCTCTGTGAGTGGAATGCCTTGTCTGTACCCTGCCCTGAGGTTTGATATTTCAGTTTAGGGCCCATGCTATACTATATACTTTTGTTCTAGTATTGATTCCCACAGCCTCCTCTTAAGGCTCAAATTGTTCATATCACCTAACTGCTGTAAAAACAACAGGAAATCAACAAGGTCGTTTAGGATGACTTTTTTTAAGGCCAGGTACTTGAATGAATAATTCAAAATCTTAACATATTTTGTCAGTATGGATCTGAAAAAAATACAAAGGTCAGTGCAACATCTCGCGGGACTTCTCTAATGGCAATAGTTCTCTACCACAGAAAAGGATTTTGTGAATAAGATTCCTGAATTAGAGGGAGGAAATGAACAATAGGAGGAGGAGGAGGAGGAAATAGCAGTGGCAGAAAAAAAGTACAATCTTCCTTGGAGAGAAAACTTAATAAAACATGCTTTCAGCATAATGAATCTGAACGACAAAGAATCAAATATTATCTGCATGAAATGGCTTATAGAAAAAAGAAATTTTCATATCTAGGATTTGCAGGTGAGATTGATGCAATGTATAGAACAGCCTCACAGAGAGAGAAGTAGTGACAAGGACTGAGGAATAGAGATGAGTCATTAAACTGTTCATGCTGCAGAGTTGTTAAGCAGTTCACTAACATGGCCACTGGTAACTAGTTCCTATATATGACACTTTGCAAATTGAAAAGGTAGAAATTCCTCATAAGTTCATAAAGTAGTGATGAACACACTGGATACTGGAATTATCTTACATGTTAGTAGGATATTCTGAGCTACTTGCAGAGAGATAATATAATGCTAGTAAGACATAAGGAGGCAAGATGAGGCAAGGGGAGACAAGGAAGAGCAGGGGAGAAAAAGAAATCAGCCAAGTCGTCTAGGTAGACATCTGGGTAATAACAAACCAAATGAAGCCAATTCAGTGCCCTTCTTGGAACATGTACCTTGCTAATTTATTAGCTGAGAGAAATTTAGCCAGATGAACATCTTAAAGCAGGCTCTTTGCAAGTAATTATTGATTATTGCACTGTAGTAATATATCCCAAGGCTCACATACTTCTCATTAAAAAAATATTATAAGTTGAAAATCAGCTGAAGTCATCTCTCTCTAACAGGATACATGTTTATACCTGAATTCTCCTGTTGATTTATCAAAACAGGGAAAGAGAGCATATATTTGTATCTATAGAAAGCAGCTTATCTACCAAAAGAACAGCTAGCTATTTTTAATTACTAAAATTCCAGCTCAGTTTAAATGACTGAGGCACTGTTTTTTTCTCTGATGCTTCTATTTGATTAACTAAATGTATGCAGAATGATTAATTGATTAATCAATTATTTGCTTATTGCAAACTCTCTCCGGATATTTATTTTTTACCCTTATCTCTATGGAATAATCACCTAATTTTAAATTTCAAAGCATTCATTAATGATGGAAATTAATTGAATCTTTTGGAGTATCCAACCAATATCTTTCTACCATGAGATCACTGAGATATGTTTTCAGATGTAATTACAAGTAACAAGGACAACTTAGTTAAAAAAAAGTCATAGAAAATATACCCAAGTATTTCCATATTGAAATAATGTAACAAGGGCACACAAAGACTCAGACATATGCTTAAGCACCAGTACTAGTGTGCACAACTGGACATGCAAATGATGAAAGAAAAGGTCCTCAACAAGATGGCAATATCTTCTGGTTCCTCAAGGAGTTACACAGGTAAAAGCACACTGACTGGTAAACTGGACTCTGCCTGAAGAATTGCTTTCAGAATGTGGTTTCACACCTTCTCACCTTTATTCATTCTTATCTTTGATTCTTTGAATGGTAAGCAGAATCTGGCCCAGAGCTACCTGTAATGTAATTATATCCCAGATCTGCCCAAACCAGCAGTGAGAAAACGGAAGGGTATAGAAGTTTAGCATTGACAGAAATTAACTAAGTACCTTAAACAATCACTTTACTGAGAGATTCATAGAGATGTAGAATCTGGATTTAGGAACAGTGCTTATCATCTTTCCATATACAGAATTGAATTTAAAAGTATGCAAATTTACTTTTCAGAAGAGATAGATCCCCTGAATATCCAGCTAATAAAAACCTGTCGTTCTACCTGAATTAGGTGCTACTTCTCAGTGATTAATAACAGAAAGGGGAATCTGTGGCACAGCTTGCTTTCTACTGTGTGCACTTGCGTAGCACGTGAGCCAGTATAACGTGCTCTAAGCTTTGAACCAGAAGCAGGTATCAGATCTTTAACGTGACTAATATATATAGATATATTTTTTTAAAGCTCTAGAGTTTTAGGTTGTATTATTACTGAACTTTTCATCAAGGATGGAGGAGTCAGTCTGAGAAAAATCAGCTTGATGCTTTAATGAAATTTTTAAAAAAACCAACCAACAAAAAAACCTGATTATACTAAATATTCTCAGAAGCTTTAAATGTAAAAAATAGAAGTGTTTGACTACGCAATTGCCTATTTTTGCTTTTCAAGACCAAAAAAAAAGAATCAAAAAACCCCCACCATTTTTCTTTCTGGTATACATTTACAGCAAGAAGCAGTAGAAAGGCAAATTTAGCAAGCAGCAATTTCCAGCAGGGTTTCTCTTCAAAGCATGTTTAAAATAAGATGGTGTTTTCTGGGACTCTTTCCCCTTTCCCATTTCTGCTGATTTCCCAGATCAGAAAAACTGAATGAGTGGTTCAACTACTGTAAGAATACCACATGGTCACTCAGCAGCAGAAGGAACTTAAATTATAATGGTTCCTTTGCATTTTTATATTATAAAACAAAGCAAAAAAAAAACCCCAAAGAAACCAAACCAAACAAACAAAAAAAGCAGGTCAACAAATATTTGCCCAATTTTCCCCAATTCTTACTGGATTCTGTGTATTATATTGACATGAAAGGAACTATGAAGAAGGTACTCTGCAGAACTGCTAATTGGCATTAGTTCCCCAATATAACCCTCCAGCAAAGGGATTTTTTACAGTACTGCAAAACCACAACAAACCACTAATTTGTTCTAAAGCCTGATTCTTCAGCGGTTCACATTGCTCCCTAGCTAATGGTTGAGCTTTGCCACAGGCTAAGCATTTGTTTATATGACTCTTGCTTCATTTGAAAGAAGTGTCAAAGTAAAACCCATCGAGTTCTACAATGGTGTATTGTGAAATACTGAGATATTGAGAAAAACTGAGAGCTGCAAGTCGGTGGCAATGCATGGAAGTCGAGGAAAATGGAATAAAATGAAGAAATGACTGTGTCAGCCACCCTGATTTTTGTCTAAGCAACAAAATGCTTTCTGAAGTAAATGAGTCAATGACAGAAGTCTCCTGAATGCAGTCAGCAGTTGCAATTTAAGCTAATGCTGTTTGTGCTTGGATACTACTGATCATTCACTGATCCACATATTTTTTATCAACCTGCTTTTTTTATAAATACAAAGCTATAGTGGTTATAAATAGCAGAAAAATAAACAAGTTACCAAACTAAAAGGCAGAGCTTTGATTTATTAGGTAAAATAATAGTACAATAGTAGTAACAATAAAATAATAAATTGATCATTTTTTTTATTTTTTTTTTAGAAAGAAGCAAACCCTAACATTTAGCAGGAGAATGGGAGTGAGGGGAGCAAGGGGGAGGGTTTGTGGGTTTCTTAAAATCCAATTAATTTCTACGATGCCATTGGAGTTACTGACAAGACTGTCAAAGACTTCAGCAGAAACTGCATTACACTAATCCTAAGGCCTTTTGAAAACTCCATTCATATACAATAGAGGAGCAGGAATAAGTTGCAAAGAAATACAAAAAATTGTAATTTATATTATAAAAAACCCCAAGAAAAAATAAAAAAGAAAAATTACAAGGTTCCCCCACATGATATTTGTGCTGAATTTTAAACCCTAAGCATATAGGTATTGAAGCCAGTGGAAACTTTTTTATTGACTGCAAAAAGAATTTGAATGATCCTGCTTTTAACACAATCTGTCTGATTCTGGTTAAACTGGGTGATATTTTTGCTATTTGCATTCCTAGCAGGAACTGTTCCATGAAAGAAAATAATTGCATTCAACATTATGTCAAAGAGGCAAATTTATTTCAGAGGCAGCGTTTTCTAGTGGTCCAAAGAAAGGAAGAGAGGAGAAAGCTATTAAAATCTTATCTACTTTATACTTTATTCAGTGGAGTCCCTCACTGAGAAAAATGTGAACAAAGTCAGAGTTGCCTTTTGTTTCTTATCACTGAATTTCTAGAACAGGTATATCTATATGTCTCTGTCTATGTAGAGATACAATCCATACTTCATGTAAAAATGACCACAGATCCACTTATACAATAGAGATGTGTTATATGAAAACAAATTTTTGAAAGTTCCATGATTCACCCCCAGTTTAACTATTAGAATATGTTGATAAAAATTGGAAAACTATATCCAAACTTCAGGGTTTTTTACAAGGAGATGACCATAGCTGATGTGGAGTGGGTTACATGGAATAAATTCTATGCAGTATGATACAGCACGAATTCAAATATCATAGGATATTTTGAGGTTTTTTTGAAGAGTACATGCTAATGAAAACTGTGCTGTCCAGCAAAATAAAATCTAGATAAGAAACAATGGTGCTAATGGATTTTTCATAAACAACCTACCAAAGTACTTTATGCTGTTGCAGAGGGTTGAACTTAGCTGGATACCAGGTATCCAACAAGCAGCTCTAGTACTCCCCAGCTGGACAGAGCAGAGAAAATAAGAAAGAAAACAACTAGTAGGTTGAAATAAAGCAGTTTACTACAGCAAAAGAAGCAAAAGTTTGCATACACTGTAAGCAAGGAAAAAAAAACATTCAATCTCTACTTCCCATCAGCA
>VXBT01009025.1:0-34150 GCA_013400235.1 Oriolus oriolus
CCCTCCACTTTCCTTAAAGGGAGAGAATAGCAAGTGGCAGCCCCCCGTTCAGAGAGAAGTGCTCATGGGTCTATTCAGGGGTGTGTTCAGTACCTTTGTCCCTTTTGTATCCTATATTCCAAAATATTACAGCACGTAAAGCCTCATAAAAACCTACTACCATCTACATGTTCTGGTTTTGCTGCAATCGTGCTTCTGGGGAAAAAAAAAAAAAAAATCAAGATATTTTTATACTGAATATATTACTGCCATCAAGCTGGTGCATCATGGAAAACACCCCCCTCTACAAAACTCACCAGGATTATAGGAACCAGCATCACCTTCCCCAGCAAATTACTCTGCACATTACAAGGTCCAAAAACCTTTGCTTTTTTTTTCTCTGGCCTTACAGAGAGGGAAACCTAGATGAAAACTTTTTTCAGACTTTATGTGGATGGTGTCATAGCAGCTACGAGGAAGGAAGATTTTGTGAAGAAAATAAACTTGCAAGATTGGAGGTCGTGTCCTGACAAATGTGTGGGGAGGGGAACTGCCTACCGTTCCAGAAACATCGGCATACGTATATCAAAGAGGAAGTTAATTCCATAAATACATTCTAAAGTCACCAGATCTGAACACTTAATTTACTTCTATGCTCAGCCACAATTTATTTATAATCTTTATAAATATGAGGCATTGGGGAAAGCAGGTCAACATAAATTATTATTCAATCTATAACCACATCAAAAAGTAGATTAACATAGATTCTTAGCTTTAGATGTCTTTTACATTAGTTACCTCAGCAATTCAGTGGCCATGTATGTGTGGGCTATCAACTGTTTTCCCTGAATTTTTTATTTTTAAAAAGAAATGGTAATTGACAGGAGCTTAACAGAAGAAAGCGTCTCCTTTATAATTGAAGTACAAGCAAGGGGGATGGAGTCATTAAAGCCAGCTTCAATTTGTTTGATATCTGGAATCAAAGAAATAAAGCATAGCCTACAATCCATGGCTGTTTCTGCTACAGTAGCAAGGCTGTACTTTTCCATTTGGAAAGGTAATTGTGATATGGTGGCTTGCAGGATTTAAAGTCTATTCTCTGCCAAAAGGCCCAATGCTCCTTCCACTGAAGTGAAAGGCAAAACTAAAAAAAGCTGCCATTGTTTCTATATAGTCTCTTTATCCATGGCACCAGAGATGAAAGAAACAAGAAAAACACCCCACCCTGTCAATGTTTGGCGCTATGACATATTTTAAAACACTATACATTATCCAACCATTTTCACTTGCTGAATTTCCAAGGCTCAATCTTTATTCTGTATGTGAAATAATCTCACCTTAAAACCTGCATCAGAAACAACCTCTACTGACACACTGTTCCCAAGGGCTTTTGTTCCACAGGGAAAGCACATGCTGCTAACCACGAACCCAAACTAATTAACACATCATCTCCCCTGATCTGAGCCCCATGTTTCACAGCAAAGGACAAAGTTGAAACCATGTCAGGAGGATGTTTTCATTATGTCAGCTCTTGCAGTAATGTGTTTTTCTGGCCAGCAGAAGCCAAGGGAGATAACTTCTTTTCGGGGATACCAGACAAGCGTGTGGAACTACCTCTTCATTAGTGCAGCCTTCTCTTTGCATGTGTTTGGCCAGTTTTCCTGCCTTTTAAATAACCTGGAGATAAAGGTTGACAAATGTCTGAGTCCTGTGCCCATTTCTCTCCAGCACATTCAGTTCATAACTCTGCAAGGGGTTTTGTTGCTTTGCTTTTCACAGTTTTTTAATGTTTTTAATTTTGTAGACGAAGTCCTCATACTTAGTTTTATAAACATAAGTTATGTTATGTCTAACTGCTAAGATGTTTTGATTTTTTTTCCTCAAGGAGGAAACATTTGACAGATCTTTCTTTGAACCTATGTATTTGAAGGGTGGTAATTTCATTATCCAATCAGTGAGGTTTTTTAAAGGTCTATAAAATAAACGAGACCCCCCAGCCGAGAGGCTTTCCGGCTTCCAGTGGGTTTTCTCTCTCTCTCTCAGAGTGAGTGTCTTGTGTTCCTTTTGTGTCCGCGTGCGACAGGGTTTCATACGCCAAAAACCCTCGCCTGCTGTTTTCAACCATTTCATTTAGAATAATAAAAGTTTTTACTTCTTCCTATAAACCTTGTCTGGAAAGAAATCTTGGAAGATGAGAGTCAGAACTTTGACTTACCATCCTTCCTTCAGCAGATGATTTATATTCAGGGAGTTCATGCATATTTAATATTATAGTTCAAATGTTAGTCTGAAAGCAGACTAGGATTTTCCCTTTCCCTTAAGTTTTTTCCCTTGTATATTTTGTCTGGTTGTCAGGAGACAGGAGTTTGCACAGAAATTTGAAATCTCCTTGCATTGAATTGTCTGTGAAGAAATCATTCCTGGAGTCCGTTCCACAAACCCCTTAAACCTGGGATCTTTCCCAAGCTGAGAAAGATGGAGTTTATTTTTATCCTAATGAATGGCTAATCCTCAAAGAAGGAAGATATAGTCTGGAATGATTTCCTGAAGTCATGAATTATATTTCAGCAGCTTGATATGAAAATTCCAGGTATCTCTCCAATCACTAGTTTTCTTGAGGAAATACAGACTAGGAAGCCCCACTGAAACACAACTTCCTTGACCTTCTGTTCTTGGGTTTAAACTTCCGTACGCAAAAAGTACAAAATACAAGAAGGAGAACTGTGAGCTTCTCACAAAGGCATGAACAATGAGGAAAAGAATCTAGTACTGAAGCAGAAATCCAAGCTCTACAGGCACTGCAATGTTCAGTGGGATTGTGCTGTCCTTGAGAGAGCCATTGCAGGAGGAAATGTGTTCTAAGACACAAAAGTGTACCATAAGGTGTCCATCTTTTGCTGCTGCTCGAAGAGCCCTTTCACTTCCCCAACATCAAAGGATTGTTTCACAATCAATTCCCATTTCTCCATATTTTCCTCCTTTTTGTTGCCAGCAAAGCCCTGCTATCATGTTTGCAGAGTCTGCTTTGAGAACGCAGGTTCCTTATTGGCCAGACTTTTTAAACAAGAAGGAAGATGGAAGAGAAAAGCAGCACTGCTTAAACCATGGGAAGCTACAGCAAGAAAAGTACAGGAGCCCTTCTTGAGACAACAGAGAAGAAACATTCCTTTTATTACTAAAAAATTCCTGGGCCATAAATATGCATTAATCTCTATACCTAAAAGAGAATTGGTAGCTCAGCAAATATTTTTGAGTGACAAAAAGACCACTAGTGCTTTTCTTCATGGCTTCAGGCCAACTATTCCATTGTTTCCTGCTGGCCCACCCAGAGTGAGAGGGAATGCCTCCACAAGATTTTTCACCTGCTGCAGAGCCTTTCGTGAGGATTCCTCAGAATAATGGAATCCATTTTCAGAATAGATTTTGAACAAGAACCTAGACCCTTTTTGGTGTTTGATCTCATCTGCATCCATGACTGAAATACTCCATCATCAATTACAAACCCAACACTTCAGTAAGAACACTTAGCCATTAATTAATTGCTGATATATAAATATTATCCTTTCAGCACTGGAGAGAGAATAAAAGTACAGAAGTATAAAGATAAATCACACAACTGACTCAGTAACTTAGGTAAAAATAGAGGATATTCATGCTCAGCTGATAAACTCCCTGAAATGAACTTTTAAGGTGTTTAAGCTTATGAAATTTATGACATCAAAGGCAAAATATAACAACTCCAAGGAAAGTAAATAAGAGGAACTGACAAATCTTTTTTACAATTCATATTAATTCCAGATAGTACAAAACCAGATTCATTATGGAGGCTCAGAAAACAAACAGATATAGATGTCTATAAGAAGGATCTTTCCCAGGATGCCTAAACAGACAGGCCACTGAATAAAACTACAAAGCAAGAGGTGTGATACACATTCTGTACTGAAATCCATTACAGTTGCATATATATTTCAATGACAGACACAAAAAAAGAACAGAATGGAGAAAAGCACAAACCTACAAATCATCACTGAATTAGTCTGAGAATTCAAAGGGGGGAAAACGAAGTAAGAAAAACCACAAAACCCTCTTGTTTTGTCCTCTCAGTATCACCACAGTCCTTAAGGGACAGCAAACAGACCAACAGACATCTCCATTTTTGTTTTAAACTCTAACACACCAGGTACTACTGCTTTCCATCAGCAAAATAAAGATTTGAATTTACAAGCCCCCTTTCCTTACTGTTCAGATCTGACCCTTTTCCTTCATCAGGTATGTACGCACATGGACTCCTACCCAAACTCAAGTCATAGATAAATTAAAAGCAATTATAAGACTGTTCTTTGGGGGAGAAAAATAAAAGCAATGCCAACAACAACCCCACACCCCTCCTTAAAAATTAAAACAGAACAAAGCTAAACAAAAGGAGTTCAGATTATTTTAGCACAGAGACCTGGTCCTGGATGTTTATTTCAGGTAAAGCTTCTGCTATGACACGTGGCTCTTCTGCAGCAGCCTGATCTCTTTATGGCTCAGCTGCAACCCCATACCCCAGCCCTGGAGAGGGAGGACTCACTGTTTCACTGGCAGGAACAGTCCCAAGAAACAAGAAACAATCACAATCCCAAGAAACATTGTTCTTCAGAGACACACTTTTCCTTTCACTTCTACCTTCTGTGACTGGAAACCATAATTTGTTGTTGCTTTGTATTAGAAGAATTAATTTCCTTCTTGGCACAGAATCAGTTGTTCTGTCCAAAAAGGAGGGGAGATGGATTCCTCCCATGCCCTTTGCTGAGTACAGCCACCAACTTACCGTGTGTCTGGACCTAAGGAAGTCAGAGGATGTACAAACACAAGATAAGAGGAACCTGGAAGGGCATTTCTTTTTTTATTTTTTCCTCCCCCGAGTTTTCTGCCCTGCCATCAAGGCCTTAATTTTTGTTTTTTAAGGAAGCTAGAAATTAAATCTAATACCAGTGCATCTGTACTGTTCTCACCATCTCATTTAACAGATGTGTGTGAAGGAAAGGCAGAAGAAAGAAATGCAACACACATATTTTAAAAGTCAGTATTTTTAAACTTTTGATCAGAACTCCTAATCCTTAAAATTAGTCCTATATGTGCATATATCTAAACAGCAAGTGAGAGTCATGACTTAGCAGTATCCACTCTTCATCTCAGAAATCATGGATAAATGCACGTAGTCTAAATTCCAGCTATTTCCACCCTTACTGCCACCCATTCACGGGGTTCCCACAACAGCATCCAGCCAGACAGTGGGAAATAGTCTAATTGTCTAACATGATATTTAAATATATTTCATAAACCTGTAATCCTCATTAAAAAATAAAAAAGAAAATAAGGGGAAAAGAAAGAGAGGAAAACAGCTTCTCAAGGTTTTGGTGAAACCAGAAATACCACCTGAATCTCCAGCCCTCTAGTCTGTACTGCTGAGCTGTATTTCAGTTTTGCCACACAGCCTGAGTAATACTAAACCCAGAATTTCTTCAAACTAAGACAACACCTAAGATGCTGTGATGAAGTCTTACTGAACATGATTCAACTTCAATAAGCTTCTTGTTAATGGGTCAACAATTAGCAGCACAGGTCAAGCCTCTGTTTTATGCTATGAGTTATATACTCCTGATCATATAAAGACAATTCTACACATTTTTCTTGTGACAAAACTGTTTGGCATATTTGGTGTTTTAATACTGTTTTAATATCCTGGTGAGAAAGAGAAAATCTATGGGTATTCTAGAGCACCTCATCCTAACTCAAATCTCTCCTTCCTCCTAGATTTTTTGCTTTCTACAGCATAATTCCACTGATACTGTTCCTGGATATCTGTGTGTATCTGTCTCTAGAAACATATGAGGAAAAAAAAGATGAGATGTTGTTTGTAAGAGATAAGGCTCTGATTTCAGACTTGCTTTCAATTTTAATAGAAATTTGGCTCCACTCCATGTGTTTTAACCATGAAGAACTGTATCTCCCTATTAGCATGCACAACAGCTTTTAATGAACATGTAATGTCCAATATGGTACCCAGCTACAAGACTTCTCAGTATTATATTGCATACGTGACTGTTCATCACTAATGCAATCCATCTGGGTCCTGGAAGGCAAATGTGACTGAAAACAATTGTCTACTACTTTTATTTGAACTGATTTCAAATGAATTTATGCATGTGGAAATGGCAGGTCATGTTAAAAGGAACTTTAACAGAGGAATAAATGCTGCACCTATAAAAAGACTTTGATCCATGGCAGAGAAAAAGTCTCCAACAATTTCTTAGCGCAATGACAGTGAAATAATGAGAATGAAATCCAGACTGAGCATCATTCAGTATGTTGTTTAACTCCAAGTACTTAAACAGTTGCTTGTGAACCAATTTATTCATTATCTATTATGGATAGAGTTGGAAGCAGTGAGATAGGTCTGTAAATAATAAGCTGAGTGGGTTTGCTTTCTCTCTGTCTTATATAGCAGGATAACATTTGCTTTCTACTACTCTGATGGAGAAGTTCCAAGGCGCAGTGATAAATTGAGCATATAGGTGATAGGGCCCTGGTATTACATGAGCAGCCAGTTTAAAAATTTTTGGAGCTACCCCAGCAACACATCCCATCAGAACCTGCTGCTGCCATTTCTACATTTGCATAAGCCAGGCTGTCTCACAAACTGCTGCTCCTGTTCCTACAGTTTTCCCAAGCCAAACTCCTTCAATCTGTTGCAGTTTTGAAGGCCAAACCCCTTCAATCTGTTGATGCTGTTTCCAAGTGTGGCTGATGCTCCAGCAGTTGTCCAAGCCAAGCTCTGGAGTAGCCTTTTGCTGTTTATTCTTAGCTTGCTCAGCTCTGATCCTGGCTAGGTTTAGGCACCTAACAAGAACACTAAGTCATGAGCCTCCTCACCTCACACCCCTCTCCTCCATTCAAACAGGAAGGAAGGGCCAGCCCTAAAGGCTTATCCAAATCTCAGATAAGTGGAACTAGTGAGGTATCCAAAGGAGCAGGGATGAATCAGATCCCAGGCCCTCCACTAGGCTCCACAAAGGATTGTCTTTCCTATTGAATCACATAATCCAAATGGAGATAAAATGCTATTAAGATGCACTTATAATAATTCATTTACGTAATGCTTTTATTATTTCTGACATTCCAGTTGCCTCTCTACTGCAGGAGGATGAGAGCTCTCTCAGGGTGTCACATAATCCCTGCTACATCCCATGGGAGAGGTAGGGGTACTATACACCCCTTGTGCATTCCACAGTCACATCTGTTCCCTAGCAATGCTTTTAAAAGTTTCACTAACCTCATTCAATGGTTTTGTTTCCTTTCTGACTTGCCCCTACAGAAACAGCAAAGGCAGTGCTCTGCAAGAAGCCGTAGGCCTTTTTCCTTCATAGTCAAGCAAGACGTGGGACAAAGAAGGGAAATACGTATTGTACCTGAGCTGGGATGATTTCATATTGATTACTCTGTTTCCCTTGCCAGTTCTAGATTTAAACCTTTTACAGGCCTAGTGCCTGTGACAACAATTCCTCCTGCCTCGCTCTATGAAAGTGCTACCTGGCCTAGTCTGCAGCAAGTTTACATCTGTTAACACAGGCCATGCAGAAAGAGGCAAACGTCCCTCAGCCAGGATTATATTTTACAGCTGCAGAGGTGTCAGATGAACAAACCACAGTGATTAAACTGACTGCCTCTGTCCTCTTCTGCTGCACCTCAGGGAGAGGGGAGAGGGGCACACGGGTCAGCCAGGGAGCAGCTGCCACAAAGGTGCGACATTTCCTCCCTCCATCTTTACCTGCTGGACTCTACGTGCAAAATTATTTCATTCTGCCTCTTGATAAGCACATCACAGTCAAACGAAGAGTTACAGCAGGTCATGTGTCCCCCACCAGCATGCTCCCATTTCTGTCTGCAGAGTGTGTTTGTTACAGCTGCTGCTTGTTACCCTCAGAGACAAGCTCTGGTGTCACTGCTGATTTCACAAGCCTACACAATCAATGTAAACACCTCGAAACTTAAAAGAGGTTATAATTAAAAAGGAATATGTCAATTCATGATGGTCTGCTGAAGCATTGGTTACACAGCTTGAAAATAATACAAGTAAATTGGCATAGAATCAAACTGAAAATATTCCACCCAAAGTACTGTTGAGGCTAACAGCAGGTATGGCTTTAACAGAGTCAGTCTCTGTGCTTGTCTTGAAATACATCCCCTATTGCCATCCTTTGTTTTAAGTGTCAAAAACATATGTAGGAACTCAGCAAAAAAGGTCTGGGCCTTGGACTAAATTTTTTTTTTCATTCTCTTTTTCTTCCCCCCTCTTAAAATACAATGCAGTTATAAATACTGCTACAGATGTGAGAAAACAATAGCAGTTTTTTGTTGTAAATGTTTATTTTTTTTTTATCAAACCACCAGACCTACCATTTTTTATCTTCACAAAGCTTTGGAAACAATACTCAGTAATGATCAGTTATTATTGTACAGCCTGTGAATACTAAAGACAGAAAATAGCATTTACTTTGCTTACATGTTTGAGATTTTTTTCCTAAAAAGTTGTTCTTTGCAATCTTGCAATCATCTAGCAGGCTGTAACAATTGCCTGGTTCTGTATCTGTATCTATCACATGCTCCAAGGTACATATGGGAACGAAGTTTGCAACTCTTTATTTTCTAAGTCTGTCAGCAGTTGAAAAGGATGACAACTCAAATCTGTTTTTCTTAAATCTGGTTTGCTCTGTTGTACCCATTTTCAAAGTGCACACCCAAGTCTTAAAACAGTAAAAAAAATATATATATAAATACACAAACTTTCTGCTGGAATAAAAAGCTTCCCTAAGTTTTTTTTCATATTCCTGTACACCATTCAAGTAATATATTGAATTTTCTGTTTGAATAAGTATATCTCGATACAACATTTAATAAATATTCATTTTCATTCATGAAGAACATGTTTAATCCCCTGAAGACTAAATGCACTGTGTAACAGAGAAACCAGAGCTGATCCTAAGGCATACAGCACATTAACCTGTACCCACATTCTGAACAGTTAATACTCAGAAAAGCAGCAAGTGCTCCTAAGGACTGGAAGTAGCTTGATGCAAATACAAAATACGTGTGTAAAAACACTGCTAGTAGAACTGCAAATTAATTTATGTTGGGAGGATCAGAATGCTAAACACCTTTATTGGTGACAAATGATGTTTTTTCTGTTCTCTGAGAGCGTATTATACGTCTCTTGTCAAGTTGTTGCTGAGATACCACGTTATCCAAGCACTTACATTGTGATTTATAAAAGAAAAAGACTACTGCATGTATTATCAGGGATTGTCTACCCACTGCTTTGCTGCTTGCACCTATTGTTCAGCAGCACAAACAGGTACTGGGGCTGCCAGCATTTCAGTGGCTGTATTTACCCCAGAGTTGGTAACTCGAATAATAACAACTGCCTGGTTTGATTCTGCGTAAGAGCTGAGTAACTTCAGTACATGCAGTTTCACTGATCCAAATAATGGGGGCTTTTTAGAAGAAAAACCCAAATGACATACCTGCAAAATGCTCAAAACACTTGGAAAGTTAATTGGTGCAACAATAGAATAGGGATCGCACGGCCTCATTAAAAGAAAATTCTTTGATCAAAAAAACAACCTCCACAAGCCAACAAATGTGAAGTTATAAGCAGGAAACTGCCAGCAAAGATACCAAAATCAGAAACTTAAAACCAATCAATCAAAACTAAAAAAAAAAACAAAAAAAACCAAAACCAAAAAAAAAAAAAAAAAAAAAAAAAACCTCCCAAAGAAACCACAACCAAACAAAAAACCCCCGNAAACACAACCCAAAGCAGAAAAGCACCACCAAAGATTTCCAAGACCCTACTCTGTTCTTCTTTTTAAATACACACAAGCATTATAGATGGAAAATACCCCCATAACCAACCAAATACGTGATCCATTTTGCATCAGTCTCAGGAGCTGCAGTCGCGACACTTGTGCTAGAGGGGAAATTTGCCAAATTCATCACATAGACCTGTGTCCACTATGTTTCCTATTGACTGACTAGTAAAGCACATGAAATTTAGCCTACACAGGTGATTAACATTAGATGTGTCTAAAAAAAAAAAAAAAAAAGGCATGTCCTCACATGTATCAGTAACACATTTGCACACAATCATTGGTTAAAATTAGACAGAAAGGCGGTTCATAATTTTTATGAATAAAAATACCTTAAAAAAGAAAATAAGCTGGGCAGAGAAAGTACCTGAGCAATATAATCTGCTAACAAGTGATCTTAGTGCCTTAGGCGGTCTTGAACAACAAGAGCTGAACTGCTGACTAACCACGATCAATAATACATCAACAAAGACATGGTAGATCTTTAAAATCCATAGTGCTTATTTGAATGGGGTTTTGGGGTCATGAAAAGCAACATGACCCAAAATTGTATTTACTTCTCTCTGAATTAATCTAGAAAATTACTTCAATACATACTGACTTCATTTTTACCATTTTGGGCCATTAAGTGGGATATTATAAAAATCACGTTAGATAATTGTATCTTTTGTTGTTATTATACACACCCCACGTTTTTAGGGCTCTTCACTGGTGTTTTTCATTTTATACTACTGGAGAATCATAGAATGGTTTGTGTTGGAAGGGGCCTTCAGAGGGCATGTAGTCCAATGCCCTGCAATAAGCAGGGACATCTTCCACTAGAACAGGTTGCTCAGACACCCATCCAACCTGGCCTGGAATGTTTCCAGGGATGGGGCAGCCACAGCTTCTCTGGGCAACCTGTCAGAGCCTCACCACCCTCATTCTGAAGAATTTCTTTAAGTCTGGGCTAAAAGTGCACACTGACAGCTCACATGCAGCTTTGCATCGCTCAGTACCCACAGGTCCTTCTCTCTGTAGGGCTTCCCTCAATCCTTTCATCCCCCAGCTTGTACTGATCCCTTGTACAGGTGCAGCACTTTGCCTTTGGCGTTGTTAAACTGCGTGAGGTTCACACAGGGCCACTCCTGGCGCTTGCCCAGGTCCCTCTGGATGGCATCCTGTCCCTCAGGTGTTCCAACCACACCACTCAGCTTGGTGCTATCTGCATCTTGCTGAGGGTGCACTCAATCAGTGTCAGTGTCACATGTTAAACAGTGCTGGTTCCAGCACAGATCTGAGGCACATCACTGATCCCCATCCAGTAATGAGCCATTGAACCTTCTGGATTCAACCATCCAGTCGAACAGTCCTCCCATCAAATTCCTCTCTGTCCAGTTTAGGATGTTGTGGGTACCATGTCAAAGGCCTTACCAGACAGATGGCACCTGTAGCTCTTCCCTTGTCCATTGGTGTAGTTACTCCATCACAGAAATCCATGGGATTAGGCAGGCAAGTCCTGCCCTTGGTGGAGCCATGCTGGCTGTGTCTAACTGTATTCCCTGTCCTCCATGTGCCTCAGCATAGCTCCCAGGAATACATCCATCAAAAATCACTCCATTTTGCTGAAATTTTTTGTCACCATGAAATGACATGGCTTGAATGTTCTCAAACTCGTATCACTAAAATAAGGAGTGTCATGTGAGTTTAAAGGCCTGGTAGCAACTCCTGCCCATCCCCTTGCTCAAGGGCTATTACACTGTAGTCCTTCAAAAAGACAGCAGAGGAGATAAGTCTAAAATGACTGTGTCTAAATAAAAGAGGAGTTTTGACAGAGTTAAACTCCTTTTAATACACCTGAAAAGTCATGCATCTCTCAAGTCCTAAGTATTCTCTGCTATCATTCACTCCAACAGGAGGCATTAGGACTTAGCAGGATCCAGCTTATAGTTCTAACAGCAAGTGGCATATCAAGAGCATATCACTCTCCATCACCAGGATTTTGAAAAGCTGAGCATTTTTTAATACAGCACCCCAGGTGTTTGCTGCTTAAAACATACTCTACATGAGCATCTGCAGATGGCATGTCAACGGGGAGCCATCGAGATTCAAAAGCACTAACATTCTCTTTGGGACCCCACGCTGGGGCCCTAAACAAAAAAAATAAAAAACACCCATCACAACAAACACAACAACAGGAGGGGGGAGAAAAAAAAAATCTAACAGAAAGAAAAATCCCAGTATGAAATGTTTTCGTGTCCAGCAAATGCACGACCTGGTCCTGCGGTCCTTCTTCAAGTAAATCACCCCAGTGAAAATAAACAAGAGAGGCAATTCAGGCAGTGTGCTGCACAAGTAATGTTTGCCCTGGATAACTGAACCATGATTAATTCAGTGTGAGTTAAGCTCAAGTAAGACCATTACTAACTGTTTTCTTGTATGAAGGATTGATTTTCTTTCACAGTGAAAGGAGGCTTGGGTTGCAGTGCTCCTAAACTGAAGATACAGCACATACTGGTTTTTTGATCAAAGGATGGTGCAGGTGATGTACCTGTTTCGCCTGCACTGGGGGGGTGGGGATGTGACTCTTCTCCATTGCAGGTTTGCACACTTACGTAATACATAACAAAATCAGCTAAGCGTGGTCTAAGAAGGAACGTAAGCTGCAAGGAAAAATTAAACATTTATTCCTGCTCCTGTAAACTAATTGGAGCATTTAGAGGCTCTAATTCCAGACAGAGGCTGTCTAGCCTACAAACAGCACTGATATGACCAAAAGTATCAAATAGTCAATAGCTGTTAGAAATTTATACACAGGTTGCACAGCCAGGAGGCACATGATGAATAAATGGCACAAAAATCGAGATCTGTGTGTGCGTAGAACATGAATTCTATTTGACAGACATATGTAAAGCACTGCCTACAGAAAAGCTTATATTCTGAGATTTACAAGAACAAATACAGAACTACAGTGTATAGATTATGTTGTCGTTCTGAGATAAAGAAATGCAACTACTTTAAGGAAAGCTGGGTTTTGTCAGCTCTAGATAAGGGTCTTCTCTAGATAACTGCAGAGTAAGCATCAACAGCAGATTTTGATTCTCATTTGTCAGTCAAAAACATTTAGGCAGAAAAACAGCTCAAAGAATATGAAAGATTAAAATAAATTAGGTGCTCATTTTCCATGATAACTTAACACAGCCATTTAATAGGATGAAAACATTTCAAATCTAGGGCTATTACACTCTACAGTGACACTCTAGACAGTAAAAGACATCCTACCCACAGTCATCATCACCACTTAATTTAATAACAATCTAAAATTAAGAGCAATTGACTCTCTAAATACTTGAAGATGATTATGAGAACGAACCATGATGGAAGAAATCACTTGCTTGAAAGCTGTTTTAAAATTCTTTGCATTATTACAGTTCACATTCAAGAGTTACTTCATGAAAGATTATCCATGAAGTAATTTTTTATATTTGGAGCTGTCCTGCGGACACATATTCCTTTAAAAAATAATGAAAGCAAGCTATAAGTATTTAAAAATTTGGAGTGATTCTTACATATTAAAATGCATAGCATTTAAAAACAGATCTAGATGAACCTGAAATAGTTAGACAGTGAACAACAATTGTTGTGAATTAAATTAATTATGCCCTTTAGCCAGCTGTTTTACACAGGATAGTCTCTACCACGGAGAACCACCAGCTTATGAGAACTGTCTTCCCTAATTTCAGCATCATGATTGAGATATGCCATAAAGACTAGACTTGGTTTATCTTTGCATGTAAACTCTTAATTGCATGAGAAGTTGATGAGAAGTCTAAAGCAAGTACTCAGGTTTTTAAGAGGAAAAATGATACTGCCTCACCAGCTTGTTTCTCACCTTGATAGTGATACTGAAAACCCAATTTTGCTAAGCATGAGGAAACCAAGTTTGATTCAGTTCTAATAACAGATAACTTGCAGAAGTAAAGAAACCAGCTGAGAGATCGCTGTAAGCTTCAATAGGCTTTGGATCAAGCACATGGCAATTTTGCTTTTGTTTTTCTAATTAAACTTGATTATACCAACCCTCCTACACTGAGCAAACTCTAGGAATGTAGATATGACCTGCAGTGTTATTTAACCAGCCAGGATGGTGCCATTTCATGATCTAAAATTGCAGTGTTTGGTTAAAACAGAGGTGGACTATCTACGTGAGTGCACATTGAAAAAGTACTTTTTGTGTTGCATATCATTCAAGCTGAATATGCACAGCAATATTTCTGTCAACTTTGACAGTTCAAATTCTTCTTAATAGTTGTAAAGAAAAAGGAATATGTAACATGCCATTTCTCAGCCTCTTTCTCCTATTTTTTCTGCTCTTTCACTTTGGGAAACAAACAAATAATAAATCATAGCCAGAAAGAAGAAATTTTTAACATTTCTTCTCATAGCTTGCACATAGTTGCAGCTTTGTTATATGTTGGGGGGGGGGGGTTTATGAATGGAAATATCTTTAATACAAAGTACTGGGAAATTTACATTTCATTTTTATTCTATTGCAGGCATAACTGTGATGGTGTGAAACAGGCATAAATTAGGTAATACATACTCGGCAACACACTAAACTATATTTAATAGCAATCAATCAGTACCTGTCTTCTCTTTGGTTGCTAAAACAGCAGATATGCTGTCCTGTCTGTACTCTGGGCAAAAATTTTACATCAAAGCTCCTTAACAAAACTAAATATTACAACTTCACTTATTTGATGTGAATATAATATGTATATTTGCATGTTAATTCAGTAACAAGTTTCTTGTCTCTGAACTAAATAGGATCTATGAGCAGGTTTCTATGTACTTACTGTAACATTTCTTTATTTCTATATAAACCATTTCTCGATAAAAAAATTTAAAATATGAGAATTTTGGTTTTGTCATTTAGCTATTCCTTAAAGTCCATCCCTTCAATTTCAACAGTGTAATTCAGCTTCTCTGCTGCTGAAAGGGTCAGGTCTTGTTCCCCACCTTCCCTCCAGGCTCACCGTGTTCAGCCCACACCTTGCCCAGCACTGACATGATTTGGTCTTCTCAATTCCATTCACAAATCCAGTATAAAATTATCCATCTTCTTGTGGGGTTCTTTGGGGTTTTTTGGCCTAGTAAGTTGAGCCGGCTCAAGGATAGGTAGAGATAAAAGCTACGGCTGACACCAGCGGTGCTGATGAGCCCAGAGAGCAAGGGTGGAAGAATGAGGATAGAGGAGAAAATGCAATCTTCCCTTAGCTCGAGCTCATGCAAAAACATCAAAATGTCACTGATGGAAAACCAAGATAAAGAGCATTAAGAAGAATTCCAGCTCAAACAAGACTAAAAGCCAAAGTCAAACACAGGGAGCTTGGAGGAACCGTCCTGCCCTCAATCTTTTGAACTGGGGTAAAGCCAACCACATTCACCCACGGTGGGATGTACAGGCAGCCCCAGAGCTGCTCTGGCTGCTGCTACTCCATGGCCACAGAAATGGCAGCAGCCTTTGATGGGTGACAAATTTAGGATGGGCAGGGGAGTTTGAAATGCCATTTCAAGTTGTGAAATTGCATTTCATACTCTTGATTAGTATTTTTAATTTTAAAACTTAGGTGCATTTTGAAGTTGGCCAAACAGTACTGTGAGCAACTATTTTCAAGGCACATACTGTCTTTTGCTTTGAAAACAAGTTACAGTGGATGATGAAAAGCACTAAGGTACTTTTTCAATAAGGTGTCTCAAGAAAATAGATATTTGAAAGCAACAGGAAAGCTTCAATATGATGAATACAAGTGCATTTGCAAATCCTTCCCTGGAGGACTGAATGGTTTAAAGAAATACCTTAAATTTTATTTTGCCTTTAATTTAATAGTTCAAATCTAGCTTAAGACAAGAGTAGAAACAAACAGCTGATACTATCTGATAGCTGCTGGGCAGCATGTGCAAAATGAACCATTACTTTTAGACCTGGTCCTGGTAGATAAATTCTCACTTGGTAGAATCACCTCTGCACCCAAACACATTCGTCAACAACTGCAGCATCTTCAGCATATGGAAGCAGTGAAACACAAAAGTTATTACTGATAAATTAGCTGCTTCTTTCCTGTTAGTGCAGGAACGGGGTTGCTGCTGATGAACTATATTGCAGCTATGCATAACCTATTCCTAAAGCACTGGTGTTTTGTCTAGGGGCTTCTACTGCCAAGAAACACTCTTTTCCATTATTTCCCAGGGGGCCCAGATCTAAGTGTAGTAGAGGATTTCACAATTAGTCTATTTTCTCATGAGATGCAGCCTAAATTTTTCTTCCTCTTAACTCAATCACATTTTTCCAACTTAAAATCTCTTCTGCTCTACATAATTCTTGCCACTTCTGTTGTCTGAGTCATAGCAGTTACATTTATAACACCATATTCTCCCCCTGTACATCACCAACCAAAATGTTTTTGGAGTTTTCTTCCAGGTTTTTTGTTTGTTTGGTGTTTCTTTTTAGTAGGGTTGGGTGTTGGCGGGGGGAGGGTTGTTTTGTCATCTTATCCCAACCTCACATCTCTCTCTGAGAGTTTCATTATTCATTTCCTATTTACATTACGTTCCACCATATCACAGGACAGAGTGACTTGAGAGGGGTGCTGGGGCTCCCTGCAGGAGCCATAACCCCACTGCAGGATGGATTACGGCTTCCACTAAAGGACACCAAACACCAAGCCCAGAGCCAAGGCAAGCTCCGAGGTTTGCACAACGTGCCTATATGTGAGACATAGATGCAGCACCGGGAGAGTGAAAGAAGAGAAGAAACAAATTCTCATCACTGCAGCCATGAAACTTGACAAGTCCACTGAGCTTTCCTAGCTTGAGAAGAAAACCAGGTCCATGGCATGGCTCATTGCTCCTTCTCTTTCTGACAAAATTGCTTCATTACAACTGTGTTTCCGTAGTTTCTGAATTCGCTACATGGATGGAGCTGCACTTTCCACCACGTTCTGTGCTGAGCACCGTCCTCGAGCACCCAAGACATGCGGAGCCCTCCTGAAACCTCCAAGACCATAACCCCTCCCAATCCTTCTCCCTCAGGCACGACACAAAAAAATTAGCTCTGACCCTGATCTTAGAGGTGATCTGCAAAGGTTTTGCTGAAAATTAAAAGCTTGTTTGAGATCCCTTAGAAAGATAAAAGTACACAACTTGGCTCAAATGGAATTACTGCAGTATTAAAAAGAGATGTGAGGGACGGACTGCCAATTACTTTCACCTTCACTCAGGACACAGAGCAGTGGGAAGAGCAAGAGGTGAGCCCTCGCTCAGCCCCCTTCATTAAAGGAGCAGCCTGGAACCTGCCCCGTCCTTACGTACCAACCTCACTGCAGAGGTGCTGGCTCACACCCCATCAGTGGGGAGGGGAATGGATTCATTCCTGCACTGCCAGTCGTGGCCTCACAAGGCCCACACGGTCTGCAGGCCCTGGCAGCACCCCTCCCCTTTCCTCCACACCTTCCTGCTTGCCTGCTTCAGAGTCTGGGCACAAGCCAGCAGCCAGGCATCACCTCAGCACCGCGCAGGTGTGAAGGAGGTTTGGTGGGATGGGCCTCCAGCTTCCCCTGACAGACGGATCTCATGGGCAGGATGTGCCTCCAAAACACACTGTCCCTAATTCATCCCCTCTGGAGCTCTCAAAAAACATTGCCTGAAGACTTGACTTTTCCCTGCTTGCCTCGAAGAAACTTTGGAACACAGTCAGATCCCACCCGACCCACATCTGGAGCCTCTTCCTTCATTTCCCTCAGTTTTGCTTCTTTCCTCCCCTTTTCACTTTTTAAATTTAACCTGACTCGACAATTTACAACATTCTTCACAGCTTTGCACCTTGTGGAGCCCCATCTGTGCATGCAAAATGCTTCCAAATCCAAATGTTAGTGCTCTGGATTGCAGTTTAGCTGCTGGAGTTTGAGGATTTGTGTTTTGGGGGAGAGGGAAGGGTGCTCTGCCTCCCACAGTGGGGAAAACAAACCTTCTCTGTGCACTCTGGTTTCTTGTTCTTAACTATGAGATCTGGCGGAAGAAAGGACATCTGCAAAAGGATAACACAGGCAGTGCAGCGGTAAAGGAATGGGAAAACGCTGCTGAAGGAGGAATTAGAACAGCAACACTTGAGTTCAGCTGTTCACCGCCATTAACACAGCACGGGGCCTCAAAAAGAACCATTCAGACCCTGTCTTGCAACAAATGGGGACCCAGCATCCTTGTTACCACAGGCTGCCGTGGCCACACACCCCAGCTTGTTCCTCTTGTCTCCTACCCACCCAGGTGCCCAAGGGCGAGGCATTATCGACCATGGGCCATTCACAGGTGTGGCAGCAGCCTGAAATCTGCTTTCTGGTGTCTTTGAAAATGCAAAGTCACCTATAACTGTGAGTCACCTTGTACCACCAGGGTCCCCATCTTTGGTTTTTCCACCTGTGAAATAGCTCTAATTGAAAGGGAAGTTAAACTCCCTTTGAATTGAAGAAAACATACGTATTTCTAAGCAAGAGATTAAAAAGAGAGAGAAAAATGTAGAAAATTCAAGCCAATATCATCAACCAGAAATGCTGATGTGGAGTGGAAGGTCACTGCATGTGGTACAGTGGAGATTACAACAGCCTTAGTCTGGAGCTGTCCTTCAGCACTGTGAAAGGAGCAGCCTGGGTGAATCCCAATCCTCCATCTCCTGCATCGTCCCCCCCTTCCAGCACTGCTGCTCCAAGAGGCGAGTGTCAAACACTCCCTCAGGCATAGAGGCTCATGCCCTGGGAGAGGAAATGGCTTTTAAAGTGCCGTGCACCCCTTCAGCATAGCCTGAAGCAGCACACACATAGGGCAGAAACCATCATGTCCCAAAATAAAATACTGGAGAAGGGAATCAAGGGAGACACAAACTGTCAGCATTTTTTTTTTCCTGGTTTAGGATGAAAGAATGAAAACCTGGATTAGTTGCATGATCGGCTGTTGGGTTTTCCTTTAAAAGTTCCCTGTAAACTGTGTGGAAGGGAACCAGCCACCAGCTTCAGCAATTCAAACTCAATATACTTAGGGAAACTGTACGTGCTTTCCTAATGAATATTTCCCCAGAGTCAGGGGAGCATAAGAAAATCTGAGAATTGCAGAGAATGAGGAGAAATGGATTTATACAGTAAGCTGTAATTGTTTCAGGCTTCATGTGCTGGAGAAAATAAAGGAGTCTGTACCACTGTTTCCCTTACAAAATTAAAGGTTCTTTACTTAGGGCCAGTGGAAACTTTGGGAGTGAACTCTACCTGAACTGCAGTAATTGTCTGTATGATGGTTCAAATGATGCAGTGTGACATTTTCCAAAATGCACACGTAATTTAGATTAATTGCACGGCACGCAGAGCTTTTACAGCCTGCAGTGAGACTGGAGCTCTGTGGCAGCACACGAAACGGTGAGGAAGGAGAACCCAGCTCAGAGTTCACTAAGAGCTGACTTGCGTTCCCCTGCACGTGTGGTACCGCTCCTGACAACAAATCCCCCCGGTCCTCCCTGCTCAGCTGCAGGATCTGTCGCTGCTCCTCACCCTCCTGGGTGAGTCACTGCAGCAGAAGGCTCTGACAGGAGCAGTTTGGTCCATTCACACTGAGGGAACAGTAATAATTATTCATATTGAACAGAATAAAAACGAAAATAATTGACACGAAATGGGTTCTACGGAATTTGTTCCCAAACCCAGTGAGGCTGAACCCTTATATTGTGCAAACAGGCTCCACTGAATCAATAAACTCACTGATTTATATCAGCTGACAATTGCCCCGTTGAATTTAACAGGAAATTATCTCTTTTCTATAGATTTTCCCTACTGCTTATAATTACAGTTCTCTTGAATTTTACAGGATGATTCAACGATCAGCATTCTTTGTCAGGCCTTTCAGAAACGGTCTCAGTTTTGGAAAGCGAATACATGGGAGAGATTCAGAGCAGCTCTCAGACTAATCACAAACCTGAAGTTACTGTTTATTACTGCACAGTGCTGTCAGGAGCACACACTTCCCCACATCCCACAGGTCCCTGATGGTCTCCAGCCTTTCCCACCCCTATTTCCCCACCCCAAGGCTGTGGTAGGTATGCCACACATTCTACAAATCGTGGGAATGAGAAGGACCAGATCTCATGGAAAACAGACAGGGCTTCCAGACAATGGGAGACCTCATCCCACAGAAGTTTCAGGGCCATTGCCATGAGTCTCAATAGTGCTATAAACAGTGTAAATTCATCCAGCTTTGGGTCATCACCCATGTTCATGTGTGCCCCAGTACAAACCATTAACCTAAGTGCCACTGGAGCATCGTCATGGTCACTCCCTGGCTTCTTAGCTTTGGCCATTGATTTTGGTTGCAAGTTAAAGTTTCTCTTGAGTTATTTTTTTTAATCTGGGTGAAGTTGTTTTCATGTACCTCCATGGAAAACATTCAACATTTACAGAATAAAGTTGCTTCCAGTAAATACATGGCAAACATGAACTCAGGGACAATGGCACCAGCTATCAGGAAGAGCCACCTGGGTGCAGCAGTCTCCTTGTGAATCACAGATCATTCTATTTGAGCCACACACTTAACCCTTTTCAACACCAGACAAATTTGTACATCATAGAACTCAAGTGGTTTGGTTGGAAGGGATGTCAAAGATCATCCAGATCCAATCCCTCCACCATGGGCAGGGACACCTGTCACTAGACCAGGTTGCTCAGAGCCCCATTCAGCCCAGCCTTGAGCATTTTTATGTATTTAAAAGTTAGGAAGAAATATATCAACTACATTCAGAGCTGAAGAAAAGCAAAAATTTTTTGCTGCCAATATTGCTTTAACTGGGACAGAAAATGCTTTCCCCATTTGCTTATACAGGAAAAGAAATTTCTTTTCAGATGGAGAGAAATTAATTTTGGGACAGAACCTCAGGTTATATCAGCCGAATTGCACTGATCTAGTGATCAAAGATAAGACTTCATTAACTTAAAACAAAATGGTGGAATTCATTTTTAAGTGATAACGCAAAACCTACACAGAGTAGACCCTCCAGTATGGTGAGAAGTAAGAACTGTCTCTTCCAGTGAAGCTGCAGATTCATTTTCATAAATTTATGAAATACTTCTCAAGCTAGTGGGAGTTGCTGTGCAAAGAACTTCAGTGCATTTAAAACACTCTTAAAGGCATTAACCTCCCACATTTTATGTTACAGTGTTCCCTAGGTAACCTTGGGGCAGGAACACCTCACTCCATGGCGCTCATTCCCCCAAGGGGCTGATAGGTGGAAAATCACCCCAAGACAGCAACAGCATTCAGACACCTTCCCTTCGAGCTACACCCTCATAACACCAGTAATATCAGTTTATCTTCCCTCCATGTAAATCAGAATCTTCCTGCTACAAGTAGTTAGACACGCACACACAAATAACCTTAACAGAGCACATATAACTCATATAGCTTAAAAAATAAACAAAGCCTTCAGCAAGCCAGGGATAATTGTGTAGGCAGATGAAGATCGATGGTGAATCCCAGAGTACTGAAGTAGTAATTAAAAATAAACAAACAGGAGATAAAAATAGAACTTAAGCAAAATATTTTCCCATAAGGGTTATACAGTAGTCGAGCAGCCTATCAAAAACAGCAGGAGAAGAACACATTTCTTTCTATTTTAAGTAAAATGAGATTCATTTTCCTGTAGAAAATGGGCTGCAACCTCCAATTAAATCAATTATCAAAGCCAGAATAAATTCCAGTTTTTTGAGATTGGTAAATACTCATCATTTTTGAAAAATTCAGAGAGAGCCTGCCCTTGACTATGAAAAACTTGTGAGTGTGACTTCTGCAATGCACACCAGTCACACCCTCCTCCGCCACCTAAAAGACCATGAGGAACATGGTGTTAAATGCCTCAGCCCAGCTCCTCTGCCTGACTTATTTGACACAAAATCAGAATGTATGTTCAAGTAAGTGTCTACTTAAATGACACTCCCTTGAAAATGAGAGTGGGTATTGTGGCATGACTTCAAAAAAACCACAAACACACTGGAAATCTTGCCTCAGTTTTCTCTTCTTCTGTACTTTGAAACGTGTGATGATCATGAATAGGTGATACAAGCATTCAGTGTGATATATGGACCCACAAAAGGACACTCCAGCACAGTCCAATAATGCTCCTTGTGCATACAATCTTTGTGTTTTGCCTTTTGGGAGTAGACTCAATTTAATTTCAAGTGCAAAATTTAGAAATACAAAGGAAGGGAGAAAACAATACGAAACATCATCTTGCTGTTCTTTTTACTTTTATGTATAATTTCTGATTCTTCATTATAGTTACAATGCTTTGTGCAGTTTCACTTAAACAGCTTTCATCAACACTGCACAGAGTAATTTTGAGTCTTAGAAGACTCTCTAACTTGTAGTTAAGTATACAAAAACAGGGTATTTTCTTACTTGAGAAACTATGCCTCGTGTCCAAAAATCACACTTAAATACGGAGGGGGACAGATGAGTTCAGCATCTGCAGTAGCAACCATTACACTACTTTGGACTATCTACATTTATATGAATATTGTTCCAGCTAGGCTGATGCTTGTTCTGTTCCACATCTTATGGATAAATCACATTCCTCAAGAGATATCCTGGTTCAACAGCTGTGCTAAAACACTGCATCTCAACCACTGGAGGCGCACCATTATTCAATTTTGCATATTGGTACCATCTTTTCTTTCTATGCACTCTCCACATTATCCATAAAATCCACTATAGAGCTGAGATGAAAAGCAGCATGGGGCTCTGGACCACAAAAAAGGAAAAAGGAAATCATTTAAGACAGCAGCAGCAGATCCAAGTGTAATTCACAACTGAGCACCTTAATATCCAAAGTTTTCACACTCTGCTCTGAAAAATCTGCTCAATATATACAGCTTCTCTCTAATAAGATCAGGGCTCTGAGATGAGCCAAACTTACCCACTCTTAGCTGGCACTGAATTTGCTAACACGTTTTTCAGACTCATACTTACTAATGGAGTCTTGAAAAGCTCTGCTGAGGTCAGTGAGGGTAGGAATTCTGAAGTCTTACTCCCTAGTTCCACAGACTGGTTTTTTTTGTATCCAATCAGCCCTTTTCTGTATCAAAAACAGGAGCAGCCCTTGGCCACTGCTTTCACAATAAAGTTCATTGTAATACTGATGAAAGAAAAGCACAAGTGTTCTCAAATTCCTCTAAAAATCACTTTTTTGATTGCAAAATGGGGGCAATGAAAACTGCTTTATCTTTAACATGAAAAATTACCGGTGATCAAGCACAAACTGTTTCAGAATTGATGGAGGTTGGCTGAGCACAAGCACTGCTGAAAAGCCCAGCTATGAAGAGCCAGCTGGTGAGCTCTGGGTGGGATTTCTCAGGGAGGCTCAGTGCTCTGCTGCAGCTCGTGGCAGTTCTGTCCTTGGTGAAGCTCTTGGATTTTAGCTCTGGCCTTGGACCACAACACCAGAACCGATGGAGAGGTAAAACAGGATGGAAAGAAGTTAGAGGTGTTCAAGTCAGCAGGAACTGATTTAATTTAGAATCATAGAATAATTTCGGTTGGAAACAACCTCCAAGATGATCAAGTCCAACCTTTGACTGATCACCACTTTATCAACTAAACTGTGGCTCTAAGTGCCACACTCAGTCATTTCTTGAACATCTCCAGGAATAGTGACTCCACCTCCCTGGAGAGCCCATTCCAGTGCTCAACAAGCCTTTCCAAGAAGAAATCCTTCCTGATGTCCAACCTGAACCTCTCCTGGCACAGCTAGAGGCTACGTCCTCCTGACCTGTCACTAGATTTTTATTTTGAGTCCACAGGAACCACCTGACATCCCATTCCTAGCATCTAACATTTGTCCATGAGATCTTCTGGAAGAGCAGTGATATGCCTGAGGAAGGGCATGCAGCAACCCAAACAACTCATGATTAGAAGTTAGACTTGGGGTACTCAATGCTTTCTTTAAAAACAGAAACCAAGCTTTAGCTGTTGAAAATTATTATTATTCAGAGTACTAACATAGCATGACTATGTCATGAACAATCTGGAGTTAATGGAAATACCCAAGCATGTCCTGGAACGTGAAACAAAGGTACAAATAATCTCAGGCTTCACAAGTTAAACCAAGTTATGGTAGCAGGAGAAACTAATGCTGGCTAATCACAGCTCACTGCAGCACTTGTTGTGTCTCTTTAGTGTGTATATTGGCTTCTGCAAGAGCCAGGCATTAACAGTGTGATCAAACACAGCCATTTCAGAGCCCTGTCAGTGATAAAGCTCCACAGAAACACTCCAGCAGTCCAGGAAGTTAGCGGTTAATTCACCTGAACACAAGGATTGAGTTGTCTAGCCTGGGAAGAACTGGAAAATCAGTGAGTGAGTGGGATATACCTGTGTTTCTTTCCATACAATTCTGTCATTTTACCTTTGGTTATTTAAGTTACTGAGAAGATTCAAAACAAGTATGGAAAAATACTGCACCAATCCACATTGTGCAACTGCAAGTGTCAGATACCTTGTCTGAATTAACATCCTCTAGCCCAAAAGCACCACTTAAACCTCAGGGTAATATTTTCTGTAATCTTCATACCACACTCAATCCTTGTCGAGGTATGTAGCTATGCACAAACCCAGCAACATAAAAAATTGGAGTAATGTAGGACTATATTAAATTATGCATAATAGAAGAGCAAGTGGCAGATGGTATTGTAGAGTATGCTGAGATACTGGTATTTATACAATAAGCATTAAAATAAATGTGTCTGGATAAACGAGGTTATTTGCAGGTAGGATGCACCTGACACTGAATAAAATGTTTATTTTCAGGTTACATGCATCATGCACAGGTTATTTTAGACAGATTTGGATCTGTCAGGTTGCAGGATTGATGTGACAGAAATGCAGACAGTAGTGAAGGGAGCTCAAAGTAGCAGGTATTGGAGACAGACAACTATTAGGAGAGAAAGGCTTCATAAAACAACAGCATGGAACAAAAAGAAAAACCTACCAACATCAGGGAAAACAGGAGGGACAATAGGAGGTGGCAAAATGCTTCAAAACGCTTGAAAAATGAGATCAGGAAGTTAAAAGGGACCTGTCCTGGAAAAAAAAAAATTACTGCAAGATGTAACAGCAGCTGCTATGGAATGTGACAGCCACTTAGGAGAGAGGGAAAAACCCTCCTGCCCTTCACTCTACTCATCCCAGTGAACGGCAAGACTCAAAGACAGGAAATGCTGTCACAAATCACACCAGTGTCCTCCTCCTCCAGTCCTCTCTCTCTGGGCTTGCACTGATACCCTGGTACAGAAGTGAGCAGTTGAGGTGTGGGGCCCTTTCACTGTCCTCATAAAAATAACATATAACAAAAATGCACTGCAAACAGCAGCTATAGCATCGCCTTAAACTACCCTGGCAATATTTCCCCACAGTTGTAAACAGATTTTTGACCTTCAAATCTCTTGCCCTAACTAGATGCCCGTGTTCCTCAGCTTATAAAAGGATACAAAGATGGACTTACAAAAAAATCTGTATTTTTGTCACAAAAAAGAGCTCCAGGAGGAGATGGGTCACCTTATATTCTGCCAGGTCTTCCTTGGAAGAAATTCAAATAATCACATAGGAACCAAAGCAAGAGTTTGAGTGACAGGTGGTAGAAACTTGGTGGGGATAAAAGTGATATTTTGCTCATAAGACCATTAGTGATGGAGGAAGAATGCAAATGGCCCAGATTCTGAATGGGAAGGGAGCGTTCCCTGCTGCAGTGCTCCAGACACCAACAACCCTGCGTGTTTGAACAGTTGTCCAGCCTTTCATCACTCTGTGATAATGTCACTGCTTAGTTTCCCAGGCATATAGCTCACACACTTTGGGGTACTGGGGGAGGTGAAGTGTCTATGCACAAATTAAGCATGTTTTCTTCCTTTACAAAACATCAGAAATAAAATGAATTTAAAGCCTCGTTCCACTGGTGCATTTAGAAGCTCCTCAAATAGTCTATTCCAATTCCACAGCAATTCTATAAAACAAAATGAATAGCACAAATCCAGCAAATATATCTCCTGCCAAGATGAGCTCTCCTGTTTTAAAATCTTTTATAGCATCTAATGTATTTATTTGCATCAAGAGGGCATTATGCCAGTTAACATCTGTGTTCTCTAGAGTTGGTAATTCGGCCTCCCATAACCAGTCATCAATTCTGCATGAAGATACACAACTGTCTTTCCACTATAGATTCTATCTGCTGCTCAAATTTTCCATGCACATTTAGAGAAATATTTAGTGAAATACTTCTGCATAAAGAGATATAGGCAGGAAAGGACAATTCAAACATCTTCAGACTCCTCACTCCCACCTACTGATGGCATTTATAGACCTTTGTATTCAGAGCTGATATTTCATTACAAAAAAAATTAAAGACCAAATTTTCTGCTAATATAAATTGACATGGCTTCTTTGAAAGGTACGGGAAATTTCTCAGATGGCCATCAGCTAAAGATTTGGTCCTGAAACCCCAGGGCAGTTCACAGCACTCAAAATCAGCAAATGTACATATATTTTAATGTGGTTTAAATTACCTTAACTAACAATAAAATCAATGCAGATGTCTCCTCCTGAAAAGCAGATGTAATTTCACCAAACGTAAGGAAATTTTCCTGGTTAATGACAGAAAAACTAGGTGCCAGAATTGTAAACATACTCCATCTCTCTTCAAATTTAGGTGCCTGAATACCTTCTCATATCTAGCATTAAATGAGCAGGAAAGAAACCCATCCTTTGCCAGTGAGAAATAATAAAGGAGAATCAAAGTCATAGGAGACAAAGAAAGGAACTGAGATTTGGCCAAGATTGTGAGCAACTGGGTGGATCCAAGGCAAGCCATGTGCCAAGAAAAATTATGTAGGTCATTATAATGCAATGAAAGAACCGGTTTTGTTTCCAGCATCACCACAAACGTTCCTTCCTCAGCTGACCCTCCTGCCAGTGCAGCCAACCCCGGGGTGCATCTGCACCACTCTGCTCACTGGCAACATCCTTAAAAGTTGTGAGCTGAAACTCTGCTTAGAACACCTAAACCTCCAACCCTCAGCCCTAAAATTCAATTATTGGGATGACTGGCTTGTCAGTGTCTGTGCCCTCTGTGCCTGGTTTTACGAGAAAATCTTCTAACACTGTACTTTCTGTAAAGAATTACTTTGCAACAACTGGAAACCCAAGAACTCTGTATTCTTTGCACACAGCCATTAACAGAAAGCGCCTGTCCAACAGCACGGTCTGGTGACTATCCCACTAATTAGTGAACTAACCATTGCCTAAGTGACAGGTGGTTCATAAAGGCCACTTACAGATGGCCTGGGGAGTATTAGCAGAAGGACAACGGGCCGCTTGTCACCGCCTCACTCAGTGTTTGCCGTGCGCATTTTATCGTCTGACTGTTTCCCCAAGACCCTTTACGACTTCATGCTTGGGATCTGGGCTTTGGTTTCTGCATAGCTTCAATTGTACAAGAAAATAGCTGTGTAACACTCCAGCAATCAGAACAAGGGATTTCAGCTGAAGTGCCGTGTGCTCTGAATATCCACAGAAGAAACATCTTAGAATGATGAGGTCAACAACATACCCAACGTCTCCTAGAGAAAACACATACCAGTTTTTACTGCTTCTTGAGAGGTTTGTGAGCCAAATTATAGTTCCTATATTATTGTCAAACACAGTACTCAGGTTCCCAGTTTATTAGTTAGAGGCAGGCATTTTATTTATCTGTTGCAGTTAGTGTTTTTTCTTTTTTCCTTCAGGTTTGTCTTCAGCTCGGTGTTTTCTCTTGAAATTGCTCATATTTTGAACAAGAAAGCAGACTTATTTTCTGTGATATATGTTCAGTTGGTGATATCAGAAAATAAGTAGAAGAATGTTGATATGGTTTCAGGTTACATGTGGGAGCCAATTTTCTAGGATTAATGGCTCAATTAAATGGAAGTATAACTTCAATATTCTTTTTTAAAATGTGTATCAAATCACACCATCTCTCTCATTCCTGGAAAATGTTTTAGTTATTTTACAGACCAGTGAAGTTCTGAAAGTCAGGTCTTTTTTTGTCTCAGTCACAACAGACTAAACTTTCAAGCTTGTGTACATATAGATTTCTTGCAGGACAATTTATAGCAGTGCAATGTCAGTCAGTACCACAGTTAAAAAAACAACAGGGCTTTCACACTGGCTTCGACTGTAAATTACTCTTTACCTCACTGCTCAGGTTATTAACTCAATTAATCCTTTTCTCCAGAAATCACCACCTTTATAGAGTCTTTACAGATAGCTCTCCAACACAGAAGGTTAAAGTGGAGCCATTCAGCCAAGACACCTTTTGCCTTCCCAGTCTCGATATAAATACTGAAAGTGGTTCAAACTTGGCCTCATGCATTTAAAACAGGAAATTATGTACTTCTACATTAGCAAAAAAAATGGCTTATGTTGAGGCTTTTCTGTTCTCACTGCGCAGTGCAAGAATCAAAGGCTAATGAGCAAAATGTGTCTGTGAGTAGGTGAGAAATCCTTTGAGTTTTTTCCCCCACTCTTTTCTAAGACTGAACTATGACAGTCAGAGACTTTTTTTAAATGAAAAGCATTATAGTGTTGCAGTGTATTCCAGCATGAATATAGCACCAGCCAGAATGAAGGAACCATTTACTAATCTTATGAGATTCTACACAATTCTCCCACACACTTGAGTCATGGTCAAGCTGTTTAGCCTCCATATATTGTGATTAATGTAAGTAGCAAGTGAAATTGTTCTTCTCTGACAGGATATTTTGACTCCACTTTTACATTTTGCAGTTAGCCCAGACCTGAATGCAATGAGAAATGGTGTGATCAGAATCATCTGAGTAGTTCTGATACTTCTGTATAAAAAAGTGCTCTAATATTACTTGGCAGGGACTGCTGCCTCCTAATCATCAGACTCACATCTTCACAACACAGACAGCAACAATAGGCACTGTCATTTCCCCTAGAATTGGAGCACAAAAGCCTTCAATATGTTTGATTTTTCTGACTCAGAACTCTTGATTTTCCAGGTTGTCCCTAAACACAAAACACAGGAGTTTTATTGTTCGTTTTATAATGAAACATTTCAGCATTGTGGCTTATTGTTTGAATGGTAATTAGGTATTTTTGATCTTCCTTTGAATGCTACTTTTTTTTTTTAATTATTTAAACACTTTTTGTTGTTGAGCAAACTGAGGTATATTCCTGGCTACCACACTGCAAACAATTCAATTTGGCAGATGCTGCACCTGTCACTGTTTTGTGTCTCCTCATAAGAACATTGAATAGCATGGTGCAAATGTCCCTGTTGATCTGCCTCTATCACCTATGTCTGCTTTACAGTTTGTGCTGGCATCCATCAATTTTCACTGTGTTCACCACAGATGACACAGAAACACCAGGCATTGCAAATTCTGGCCACACTCTGAGCAATACAGACTTAGGGCATTTATTTCTCAGACATCCCACTCCAACATCTGGAAAAGAATAGCAACTGCAATGCAAGTTTTGAATTATACTGCTCTATGAGGAAATCAAGGACTTTTTTCTATGCATCTGTATGCATGAAGATCACATATTCTACCAAGAGCAACAGAGCATGATAGAAGTTCATTGTGCTTTAGTGAAAAGGTCATTAGACATTTGAAATAGTAATTACCTGTATCTATTCACTATCCCCTATGACATCCCTAATAAGAGAGTTCTCTTTTATCATGCCTTTTAGACAGTACATTTCACAGACATTGTAACAAAGAATGCAGGATTTTTTTTCATTACTTTTATATTTTGAAATAAATTATTACGTAATACTTTTGGGGATGCCATCTTTCTTTTGTGAACTTGGAATGAGAAAGTGAAATGCCTAGCAGCAAAAATATTGACAAATATTGTTAGACCCTCTAAAAAGAAGTATTAATTAAACCACAGCACTCCAGTGGGTTAAAATACCTATTGCTAAATTCCGTATTTGAGAGATAGGAGGAGGCAGCAAGGGGCCACCAGAGTTATCCAAGGCAGAGATATTGCATGATGCTCAGGCTATGATCAGTTGTTTCATAAAAACAAGATCAGACTATGACCAGCAGCAGCTCCAGCCTAGCTGCACTTATCTTTTTTTTCCCTCTTGTCCCCAAGAAGACACTTAATATAAAATTTAATCATCCAAAATTGTCAAACCCAGGGCTCCCTTATAAAAGGTCCCCTCACTGAAGGGATACAGAATGTTGGGTTTTTTAAATTAAAGTCTTTGTACTTCACATGCCAAATGCTTTTTGATTTTTTGCTTTTTTTTTTGTACCTTTAATATAAGCTAAAAATTATTTTAATGGTGATTGCCATGGCAATAAGTAAGCTAAGCTCTCAATATTTGAACTTCCAGCTAACACTCGAGCGTTCAGTGTCGTGCTTTGACTGTGATTTATCACACCCAGTTCAACAGAACGAACCCCACACAACTCTGAGATTCATCGTGGCTCCACACAGGGCAGCACAGGGAGGAATTTGGATCCAGCTGGGAGAAGCACAAGGATACACGAGGTGTAAGTAATTTCTTGAAAGCAGGAGTGCTGTGCTTTAATACATGGGAATGCAGCTGTAGTAGCTGCTGCTTTCAGCCAGGGTACAGAGGACTGGGTGTGGAGGAGCTGTTCTGCATTTTCCATGGGCATCTCTACCCAGTTCCTCCTGCTTTGCCTTTTTCTTCTGCATAAAGCCTGTTTCACCTGCATTTCTGCAGAGGCAATAAATCCAGCCCTAAGTGAAGAGGTACAAGTCTCTGGAAACCTGGATGTACTGAAGGTGCCTCCATGACTTGGGTGAGATATCATGAAAATGGACTTCCACTGATATCAAAAGAAAACTGTTACTGATAAGGCATTAGGAGGAATTTTATATCTCTGCTGTGGTTTTATTGAAGAAATATGATATTTCTCTTCAAATCACTCTGGAATTTGTTACATGCATGATTACAGGGGCCATAAAAGATGGGTGACCAAGAAAACTTCCAGTGTTTTTTCCTGCTTGGCTTGCTATATAAAGGGCAAGGAACCTGATTTTATAGACCCTAAAATATAAAAAGGACTCAAAATCCAATACACAGTTTTTTGTTGTTGTTTGCTTCAATAAATCTACATTTTATCTTCTCTGCAGGGCACAAGTTTATCTTCCAAACAGCATCCATTTTGAAGATGCACTCATCAGCACTGCAGGATAATTTTTTTGAGGAGTGCTGCAGGATTTCTGACTCCTGCAGGAGATTTCTGAGCAGGAGTATCAGAATAATATAAAGATTAGAGCTTAAAACATAAGTACAGGTGAGTATATCTGCCCTCACTTTCTGTGACAGGCAGTGCTTTGGCGCACAGATGCACTGTTAGAAAATGCACAGCCTTGCTCCAGTCTGTAAGAAAAGCAGCAATAACATGCAGGTGTGTATTTGTAAGGCCAGGTGCAGGCAGACCAACCTGATTCTGACACCACACATTGCCAGTCACCTGTAACTTGTAATCTTTCACTGCTTCTGCATCTCTACATAACTTTCCTCAAATCAAAACCCTAGTTCATCATCCTGCACATCACCACCAGGACCCATTACCACAGCTTGAGCCTTTATTAAGGTATCAATATTCTTCCCAGCACTCTTTGCTCCACAATCCCCAATTAAATTACTGCTTTAATTGTCTGCTGTCACTGACAGATAGGTGAGTTCATGTGCTAGCCCACAGCAGCAACTGAAGGTACTTGCCTTAGTGTGGAATTACAGTACAGATTTCAGTGTTCTTTCTTTATGCATAAGAAATGGTCATAAATCATTGCTCCAGCACAATCTGCTCCAAATGGTGTGTTTGGGGATTTTTTTTTTTCTCTTTTTCCAGGCTGTGATCCACATTCGCACTTGCCACTGGCCTTTTTAAAAGTTTAAATCTAAAAGTTTTTTAAAATTTAAAAGATTTAAAAGTTACTTTCTGCTTTCCAAATTAAAACATCCTTTCTGCTTTCCAATTTCTATCAATATTCTGGGAGTGCTAATATTCACAGTGAGTATTTCTCTTAAAATAGAGAGACTTTTTAAAGTAGTTGTCCATATTTTGTGTGCCTGGGAAGCCTTCTTATGTTTTAATGAACATCCAAGAGTGAAGAAAAGGGATTGACACACTGGAGTTAAGTTATAAAGCCAAGTCCTTTAAGTTTTCTGGACTAAGCCTCACTCTGTTCCATGCAGAACAAGAGCAGCCAAAAGTGATCAGGAGCACTGGCACCCACCTGCACGTGGCTGAAAGTGACAGTGCCTCCAGCCACACAATATTCCTTTTATTCTGTTTTGATTGTTTTATACAAGACCAGAGACTCAAACTGTGCTGAAGTGCTTTATAGTTCCAGCTAAGTTAAGAACTGACACTTTAATGGCACGTTTGAGGAATTTATACAGACAAGTCGTCTGACCCTAACGTGATAGCTCCAGTGTAGCCCGGAGTAATTCAGTGCAGACCCCACAGGGTCAGACGAGACCGTAACTCTCTTTAGTCTCTGAGCCATTAAAATTCAGCTAGACTGCGACGTTGACAGCTGTTTACTGTAAGGTTACCTCCTGCCTGCCAAATAATGGGGCTGCTCTTGGCACCTTTCCACCCTGTGAGCTGAGGAAAGGCTTCCTTGTCGTCAGGACGGAGCTGAAAGCGTCGCGTTCCTCCAGCCGCGAACGCAGGTACCTTGGAACAGGCAAGACTGAGCTGGTCCAGTCCCTCACCTCACTCCATCTCAAAGTAAATGTTATCATTTGAGGGGAATATGAACTCCGAACTGGAATTCTGCTTAGTAATGCTAGCAGATCCACAGAAAGATTCAGAGTAATGGCACCTGCTCTTCCAGAGCCTCCCAGCTTTCTCAGGATACCCACGTTGCTGTGGGAGAGAAGACCAGGCTTGCTCCCTTAGCTACAAGTGAGAAGAAATACTTTCTCCTTTGTTACACAAAAAAAAAGAAAAAAAAAATTTTTATAATTAAAAAAAAAAAAAAAAAAAAAAAAAAAAAAAAAGCCATAATTTTGTATCATCAGCTGCCAAGAAGATGCATATTAATGATAAAAAAAGACAAATGTCATGTCGAGGTCAAGAAACAGTGCAGAAAAGTCAGCAAAATCCTCTCATTAGAGCCCCAGTCCTCATTTCTCATCATTTTGTAATTCTGTGTTTTACTGTTTCTAAAGCCAAGACTGTAGGAAACATTTTGCATTACAACAGTATTAGCTAAAAATAGGGTAGGGAATACAACAACTCCCCTTCCTTTTTTTGCTTTCCAGCTCTCCTGCGTGCTCTCCACATGAGCCCATGAGTTTCACTCCCTGCCACAAAGCTTGGGTGTCTCAAGGAGGACAGACCCCCGTCACTTTCCTTTGTAGTCAAAGCCACATGCTCAAAGGTACAATTCAGAACCCCTCACAACACGTGCAAACAAACAAAATCCTCTATTTTTTCAGCCACTGTACCTAGGGAAGGTTGGATAAAAGGGAATAAAACTACAGATTCTTCCTCTTGCTGTTTTTTAAAAGAAAGTAGAGAGATAACCAGTAATTTTCATTTAGAAAACACAGTGTAGCTTCCTACCTGAAACAGCAGTGCTGGGCTTCTCATCCTCTCAAGGGGAGCTGCCAGTCCACCGCCCCAGCCGAAAGGTGGAACACCTTAACACCTCTCCTTTTAACATTTGCTGTTAATTAGCTCTAAATAGCTTTTCTTGCACCTGCCTTGTTTGGGTCTTAGGCTCCGTGTAAGCGACCCCAAGTCCCAAACTCAGTGTGGGAGTTGACTGTGGTGAGCAGCAACTGCTGTGTGGGTGTTTCAGGAGCTGGCTGGGAGGCAGCTTACTGATACTTGTAGGTTTTAAGTCACTTGATACTTCTGAAAATCTAAGTGCTAATCTAAGTGCTTTGAACACCACCAAACGTCAGCAAAACCAGGATGCAATGGAGATACTCCTCGTGAGCACAAAAGGTGTTTTCACCCTCAAATGAGCTGCAGAGCAGATATTTGTCAGCCATATAGAGGCACCGAGCCCAGGCTTAGCACTGGAGTTAGTGCAGGTCTAACACCCCAGGCTGAGGGTAGCAGCTCTCTGCTGCCTGTCATCCCATCCCATCCCATCCCATCCCACCCCATCCCATCCCATCCCATCCCATC
>VXBT01009025.1:34217-82967 GCA_013400235.1 Oriolus oriolus
CCATCCCATCCCATCCCATCCCATCCCATCCCATCCCATCCCATCCCATCCCATCATCATCCCATCATCATCCCATCCCATCCCTCTCCATATTATCCAGTGACTTTTGCTAGTCTGGGCTGGTACTCTCACTCTCTTCATCATCCATCAATGGTCGGCTGTTGTGTTCCCCAAAAAAGCAATCTGCACCTTTCCTGGGCGTTAGGATCAACTGTAATTCCCATTTATTTTACTTGTCTCACTCATTATTATTTACCAAGCCCTCCTTGGTTTCTGTGTTGTTAGTTCCTCTGTTTTCCACGACTAAGATGGATGTTGAGTTCTTAGCAAACAGGACTGTTCAACAGATGGCTGTTCACTTCATGCTCTATTGGACTGATTGTTTGGTCTTTTTATAATTAGATTTTTTCTGGTGCTTTGTATTATTTTAATGAATCCTTATTAATGGATGGAGCTAAACAAAAAAGGCTCTCCTCAAGTGTAATGATTTTTAACAGTTAAGAGCAGGATTTGTTATATAACAGCATTTTGGCCTGAAAACCATCTTCAGATTCTCCTTGTGCATGTGCAGGAAATTGTTTTGGATGCCATTATTTTTAAAAACTCAAGTAATTTTCTTCAAACCAAGATATTTTCTTCCTCTAATGAGTATTATAAAACCTGTCAGGTCTGAGGCTTCTATCTTTAGTCATTTGTTGGAATTATGCAAGTCCAGAATTTAAAATAGAACATATGGAGCCTCCTGACTCGGTTCAAAAATGGCAGAACTAATTCCATAGAAAGATTTCTCAGAAAAAAGCTGACTTTGAAGCCAAGTGGATCATGGAAAATTTTAGCAAAAAAGTATATTTTGAGAAGGTATGAGTTGCTTAAAATGCTGTGTTGCATCTTAATCTTAACTTTAGCATTTGCTATCAGGAATGCTGTAATAACATTATAATTATCTATAATATCTGAGAAATTTTTGTTCATCCTACTTAAAGGTAATGCAGTGTGAGTCACTAAAAATTATAAAACTGAATTGCCATTTTAATTTCAGGATATCATTGCCTCTGCTTTGCACGACCCAGATACACCTAGCTAGGAAGAAAGTTTTTTTATATATATATATATTTATACACAAGTACATATTTACACAGAGCATTGGAAAAACAGAGCCAATAAAATTGAACATCGCTGATCTTTTGGGCAGCACAGTGCTGGACACTGAGAAAAAGTTACTCTGTGAAGCTTCTCCTCCCATCTGTTATTTCTCTCTCTGCTTCTTGGCAATTTTCCCCAGCGACAAGGCGGCGGTGAAGGTCTGAATCCAGCGATCTGAGTGGGTGATATCTATCAATCTTGTGCCACACGTATGCAGCATTGCTAGGCAACAGGTAGCAGCACAACACCCACATCCTGCAATTTCCTTTTGGCGACTGAGACTTTTACTATATTAATTATACTGAACTTTATTTCATGCATTTCAGGCATTAACTTGTATTTTTAAAAACTCTTTGAGCTAAGATTACTTTCTGCTGCGTGTTGAATGAGCAAATATTGGCAACTGATAAAATCATCATTCTAACAATTGCTAGATATGAATGTGGTACGTGAAGTCTTCTAAAATTGCAGATAAGTGTGGTATCAGATTATTTTGTGTAGAAGATAACCATGCTACAAGGAAAGATTTTTGCTAGGCCTTCGAAACATAAAAGACATAAAAAGTGAGAGGATAACTAGGGAGGAAGTTCCTTTATTCTCTACTTGCTTCCTCTACTCTAGTTTTTTGCTGGCTCCTCTTTTTCAGTGGTTAGGATGCTACAGAGGGACTAAGCTGCAGATTTACTTTCATGCCCCATCACAGACTTTTTGTGTGACCACAGGCACACGAGGCTGTGTTTTACTACAGAGGGAAGGCAAGTGAGCTGCACTCACTTTACTCCTCCTGAATTAGCCCAGCTTAGGAAAAATAGCCAGCCCTTCATCATTATTGCACCCTTGCAGGCAATGTATTTTTCTATGGATCTGGGATTTGTCAAGGATGCCTTCCACAGTTATTTAAGCTGCTATAAACTGGGTCATTCTACGCATTTAATTTTGAAATAATTTGCCTGTCCTTTCTGAATACACAAAGGAAATCCCTGAAATGTGCTCAAATGGAGCTGCTGTATTTGTTGTAAAGTGCTTGTGTTAGCCACCGATGAGTAACAGCAAGTTCAGCTTTAGTTCGCACCCTCTGAGAAACCAGGCAAATGAAATTAACAGAAGCATCATACTCATATTCAAAGTTCTGCCATCAGACAAAACATTGTTCAGGACAACCCCTGAGTTACAACCCAAACCACATTTACAGCAAAAGGCTCTTTGAAGGTGTGTTCAAATGATCAATTAAATTACCATTACTTGCAGAACCACCATTGGTTTCTGTGTCTCGGCTAAACATGAGTAATTCAGGAGTCCAGTATCATCTATGAGAAACTGAACACAGCCTTAATCATCTTGGGCTCCAGATTCTCACCTGTATCACTTCATATGCCACAGTATTTGTGAGCTGACTGTGATCTGTGTGTGCACATATGAAGTTCCTTGACACATCAAATTCCATATCAGTGCAGATAGTTCCTTAAGAGCAGCTTAATTTTTGCTATATTAAGATGAATGGAAAGAAGGAAGAACTCTCCAAACCTTTATGTAATTATTTTCAACAAGACAAGTACATTTATATGATTTATTTTGTAACACAATTATTTTTATAAATGAAGCCTCTTTTAAGCGTGACCGTGGGATCTGAGTCAGCATCTTTTATGGTGCAGGCATGTGTGGCAGTCTTAGCAGGAATTCAGAGATGCAGCAGCACACGAGTCCAGTGAAAGAGTGAATTATTTATTAATTTTACAATATCATTTATATATCCTAGTTCCAAAAAACCATTGGACAGTGTCCACACCTGTCCTGGGGGGATTGGCTGAAGCACCAGACACCCACTTCAGACTATTTGTCCCACGTAACAAAAACACCAGATATGAAAGTGATTTACAAAAACCTATCTTACTCTTTACATAGCTTGCATAGCAAAGGAAAATTCTCACAGAATTAGTGCAAGGAGATGGAAAATCTCTCTACTTAGCAGCATTTCAGTATCCACAGGCATGGCCTGCACTTGCATGTTTGTCTGAGGATTATTTGCTGCTGTTACTCACCAGGTTTTATGTTCAGGTGATATCTATGACTGGAATGTGGTTTCCATTCAGAAATTTTATCAGAATACAAAGGGAATGACTTCAAGAATTTGAAATTAATGAAGAATTTTTTCTTTTCTTCTGCAGCTGGACCTCTCCTGACATTGGGTCAACATTGCAAAGGGAAGCAAATTCCAAAGCCGAACACAGACCTAAAGATAGGAAGGCTGTTGTACTTAGCTCTGAGGTTTAGCCAGGAGGAGAACAAGAGAGCAGTTACTTCAGAAGACATTTTCCCTCTCCATTTGGACTTAAAAAATCAGTGCTGGGGTAGTACCAGATGGGTAGCTTTGTTTGAATGCACTGAGATCTCCTGGACTCCGGGTGGACTCTGGAAGGAAAGTCCAAGTGCTCGGGGCAGCAGGTCAGAGCACAGCCTGGGAGCAGCGTGGCTGAGGAGCTGCGTGAGAGGCCTGCTGCACATCCAGCCATGATTAATGAGCTTGGAGAACAAGCTCTTCAGCTACCAAACACACCTTCTTAACACCGAATCCCGCTGGCCTAGGCGGAAAAATGCAGGCTGACAAGCACACATAAAAACCTGGATGGGTTTTTGATTAGTTTGTTCCCTGTTGCTGCACAGTTTTGTGCCAGACACGAGCCCAGTGAGAGCAGAAAACCCTGCCATGTTTGCAAATACTTGATAGTCAAACAGGAGCACGACTTTGAGAGTCAGAATTTAACGCTTAAAAATACTGTTGTTTAACCAACAGAGTGGTTTCAGTTGCCCTGTTAGTATTTGGATTGTTGTAATTTCCACTAAGAATTTAGCAGGCAACATCAAAAGCTTTAGCTTGGGGAATTCCTAAGCAGGGATATGTTTAACACAATTACAGATGTATTTGTAGAAGATGCAGAACTTGCTGTAGGAACTGATAATTTAATTAGATTCTGGTTTTTGTGATTCATGTGCCTAATATTCTGAGTACTGTATTAAAAAATAAATACAACTTAATTTTTCATAGGACATTGCTTTGTTCTGCTATGCAAGCAAAGAGCTGATTACATGGAAGGCACAGCTTTGATTGGCTATAAAAATTAGGACCTCATTGTACTCTGATATAGCTTTCAAATACAGCTAAAGAAAACAGGCTTCATATACATAAATACAGAAAATCCCCAGGGAAATATTAACACCATATTTGGGAATTTCATGTTGAAACTCACAAATGACATGAAGCCTTGAATACCAATAGCTGAAACAGGAAAAAAAATGTTCTTCATAAACTATTTATAATACACATTTCTTAAAATGTTAACTCTCAGTTTTGCACCAGGATTTAATGCAACTGCCATGAGACTTTTAAGTAAAGTCTCCCTCATATCTCTGGGCTACATACTGTGATCAGCAAAAGTGCTGGCTTTATCATTTTCATAGACCTAATGCAGCAGGAGTTCAGTGAGAGTCAGTGAAATTACACCAGTGAAACTGAGAGAATCAGGCCCATGCTTATTAAGTAGAATAGAAATATTTCTTTATGGGTTCAGGAGAGTCTTAATACATGTCTGGATGTGTTATGATAGGCAGGGAAAACCAGTCTTCTCCAGGACTGACTGTATAATTTAAAATGCATATGCCCTGGGTATCTCTAAAACCTCATGTAAAACAAGTTTGCTCTATTTGTGGATACCATGAAGGCCAAAGGGATTTTATAGACTTTTTTACCTTATTTAAGCAGTGCATCAGCGATCAAATTCTACTCATTGTTGAAACCCTGTAGCTGCGTGCAACTAAGCAAAACCCTTAAAATTTGCAATAAATACAGGGTGCCATAAATCTGGGTAGCCATAAATTTAAGACCTGAAGATCTAAGAAGAAAAGAATTCTTTTGCAGAGGGGGCAGTATTGGCATAGATTTTCTATACAAAGTCAAAATCACTCCCCTTCCAGTTGCCTCTCGGAAGCACAAAGAACGTTACACGTGATACCTACTGCAAACAGCTTGTAACATTTGTTGTAGTCTTTTAAAACCTCTTCCACCCAAATTGGTGCCCCTACAGAACCCCAGCTGCTGGCTTTGTGCTAGGGAAGAAAGGGAAGAGCAGCAGGCGAGCAGTAAAGCCACACACGGAGGGAATCGATTCGGCACTGGGAGGAAGCCGTCACGGGGATCCCGGAGCTGGGCTCCTCCTGCCACGGAATAATTCACTGTGCTGTAAACCTGCCACGCATGAGGAAGCAGAGAGGCCAGAGACACATCCCAAATGGACCCATTTCACAGGATTTCTCCTTTGGAAAGTGGCTGTCAATGCTGCAGCTGGAGCCTGCCCAAGTCAAGATGGTTTCATGCTTCAGAAGAAGTGGACACAAAAGTGCAGTTTCAGAAGACAACAACAGTGTGATGAAGCTGCTCCTTACTGTCTGAGTGGCAGTATCAACTGAGAATAATTCTTCCAGCAAATGTCAGGATTTTTTATTTTGTTAGACAGTTCAGTAGGACTTAGTAGGTTTATGTGCATGATTAACCTGTCTTTGTTTTCAATTTTCAGATTGTCTAAGTCTGAGAGCTGTAAGTTTACAATATTTAAAACACCAGAAGTACTTCAGCACTCAGAAGACATCAGCATCTGAAGTAGTTTGGCTTTTGTTTGCGTATGTTCTCATGCTTTGCTCCTCATCAGGGTGGAGACACCTGACTCTGTCTACCAGATTGCAGAGGTGACATTTTGCTGGTGCACAGGGCAGCCAACAATAAAAGAGGCAATGTAGGTATATGTGGCTTTTCCCCAGTGCTCTTTGGCTGGTTCAGCTTCACAGAATGATGATTTTCTATTTGGTTTTAAAATGCCAGAATTATCATGAAGCTATTTAGCCATTAAATTTCCTCAGTACATATATGCATACACAGATAATATAACAAGAAGAGAATGAAAAGAAGAGTGTAGCCTGATTCCTTATTTCTTTTGTTGAACTGTTTCAAGTTCTCTTCTTAGTGGAAGATGAGTTTCTAATAGTTTCAGCTGGAATATAGAAAGCTAATGATGTACAATTCTAATGTGCAAAACAGAATCCTTATTACAAGGAGCCTTAGACAATAAACATGTAATGAGTCCAGAAGTAATTTCTCACTGAAAGCTGATGGTTCCAGAGTCCTTGACCCGAGTGTGGGATTTGTTTTGTCAAGATGGCCAAAGCCATCACAAGTACGTAAATTGAAAAAGGGCAAAATGATTATATCAAAACGTCGAGAGAACTGTTCAGACTAATGAATGCAATCTACAGGAAGATCAGCCAAGGTTAGCACCAGATGTTGCTTGTCCCACATGCCACAGCTTGATTGTATTGTAATTAATTCAGCTGAAAAGTCTCTGTGAGGATTGTTTTCAGCACAATTTCAAGCTTGGTTTCAAATACCAGAAATCATTTCTGATTTCTTAAAACATCCTGGAAAAATGTGAGACTGCAGCTAAAGCGTACCAAAAACTACTTATAAAAATTGCATTTGAAGACCATTAAAGGAGTATTCTCAAAGTAGGTATGATTACCACCAGACCTTTGGGGCTCAGAGGTACAGCACAAAAGCTTAGGGCCTTGTTCAGTAAACATTTGCCCTGGATCATACTCCAAGTTCAGAAGTACAACAGAATTTTGAACCAAGCCACAGTAATATTTATCCAGTTCACCACCCAGAACATGAACAAACAAACAAAAAAAATCAATATTTCCCAAAGTATTTTACAGCTCATCCACTATCTTTTTATGGCGTATCAGACCAAAGACCTACCATATTCTTGTTGCGAAGAAAGGTGCTTGTAGTTATTTAAAATTTGGGGTCTGCTTAAAAATGACTTTAATGAAAGTCAGATACTCGCAGGCTTGAAGTTAAGGAATAAATAAAACAGAAAAAACTTTATCATAATATACCACTTTATTTTGTTGCAATATTTACAGACAGAACACACTGAAATTGCACTTCCAAACCACTTTAAACCCAATTCTGGACAATGCGAGCCTGAGAAAAAATGAGATGTGTTAAAAATTATGGCTCTGGTTTTCCCAAAGTATTGACCGCCCAAGTCTATATTTAACTTCAGGTAGAATTGTGTTCAGCATGCCTGAAAATTGGGTTCTAAATTAAAGATAAGTGTTTTTACCTGGGTAACATCCCTGTAAGTACCACCCACAAATTGTATAGTTTCTTCCCACAGGAAAATTGTCTTCTGGATTATTTTAGGATAAAAGCACAGACCAGTGTCAGCCCTCTTACAGGTTGCATACTAATGCAAGGAGGAGAAGGAAGGATTTATTTGGAATCTTCTAATTGACCTCAGTGGGATTGGGCCTGGACCCATTAAAACATTTATGAAAAGCAATTTTGGAGCATGAAGAGTACCCAATCTAAAACATTAATGTCTAGGTAATATTAAAAGTAATTTGTTTCAAAATTGCAGGCAGGGGAGGAGCAAGATCCTGGTTGCATTAAGGACTAAATTCCTTCAACTTTCTGTTGTCTTTTTCATCATTATTTTTAAAAATGTTGCAGAGAATGAAGCTGTTGTTTTTCCTCGGGCTCCTCCTTCCTCAGCACTGACCCAAGTGTTAGTGACACTCCTTGCTTTCGACTAGGTCCTGCATTCTCCTGATTTTTGCACTAATGTGCCAACACAGCACAGCTCCATCCTTTCCCAGGAATGACGTAGGCTGTTGAAGGCATTAAAACAAATAGACCTCCACAATTAATGTGTTTTCCAGGAAGCAAGCATGAGGGTATCCAAAGCCAGGGGGTATGTTCAGAACAGGGGAATTCAATTCCAGGGTGTCACGAAATGTTCTCCATCACCACAGCATGGCAGAAACCTGTTCTTAATGCTGTGATAGATGCTCTAAATATGCCACTTACTCAGAGTTATTGGATATGGGAACATGCAAATCTACCAATAATGCTTTTGCTTTATGAAGGGCACAGCTACCAGAGGTAGCTGGCTCCTTAAGGGTTTAACAGGAGCTCTTCAGATGGTTCCTAGTCCAAACACAAGCTGCTGTTTGTGTATGACCTGTAACAAGTGCCTGCATGAAGTCACCTAGGGAAAGTGAAGCCAGTCAGCAACGGGAATCGCTGCGTAATAAAAGCAAACAGATTGGAAGGAAACATTTGTTCCCTTCCTTGTCCAGTAGATCTTTTCTCCAGTTCCCAAACCACTGGCTTTTGCTGTTGTCCTTCACTATTTATTTCCAGAGCCTCCCCAAGTGAACACTGACCATACACACACTGGCCTTCAAACAGATGGATGTTGTGTTGCGTCTCTTCCAAGGAGGAGGAGCCGTGTAGTCATCCCAGAGCTATAAAAGACATTATTTCAGTAAATAACGTGGCAGCCCAGCTCTTGACTAGAAAAGATCTGCAAGAGCACGTGATGGCAATGCTTATTTTCTCTCCTGCTCTCAGCAGGGCACGAAGGAGTCACCTCACCAAGGGCTGTGAGTGTTCCCATCCAAAGCCTGTCCAGGCTGGAAGTCAATGCCTCGCTGTTTCTCCCAGCCTCTCTCCAAAGCCCTCCCCCTGCATACCTTTGGCCACCTGGAATTTTTTAGAAATGGAGGTATTTAAGACATGGCATTTTGGGGTTGAAAAGCAAAACATTTCGATTTGAGAATTTCATCTCAATGTCTCTTGAGAGGTGTGGTCTCAACGCTTTGTGTCCTTTTATTTAATTTGTGCTTCCTACTTGGGCTATGTCTTACACAGACAGCTGCAGCCTGTTTCTCAGACAACTCCAATTTTAATCAAGCACAACTACTTTCTTTTCTTGCTTATTTTTCAGAAAAAAAAATAGATGTGTTGCACGGCTACAAATTTTTAGGGAAGAAGCAAAATCTCTGCTAAAATTACCTGGAGAACGTTTTTCAAGTAAGCCTACTTTTTATTTTTTAAGGTCTGTTCCTAGTGAGGAATCTTTTATGTAGTCAGCAAGACTTTTCTTCTGCTTAGAAGACCTATTGATATATAGCCAAATAGAGAGCAGAGAAAAAAACCCACTCTTGTATGTCACCGGATTCCTAATCTATTTTATGAGCCTTAAACACTACAACTCTTTGCACGGTGAAAATTTCAAAAGATCCAGAAACTCCATTTATTTTCTCCTTCTGTGGCTTTTCTAAACCTGAAGTTTTACGTTTCGTGAGTATTTTTAAACAGCACAAACCTTTTTAGGCTTTTTCTTACCTTCCTTATCAAGGAAGAAAGAAGAAATCCTGTGAATCAGATCCCACATGCATAATCACACAACTCTACGAACTAAGAGGATCCATAAAAAGCATTCAGCTCTAACATTGCTGTATAGGGAATGCTTAGACTTAAAAATTATGCTGTTTGGACTAGCAACTTTGAATACATGCTATGAGCAATCCATCTGCACTAGTACTTTTTATTTTCTTTTTTTAGCTTAAATCAGGGGACATGAGAAACCTGACAGTGCCTACAATAAACCTGCTGATTACTTCACCTTTTGTAATTCTCATTTCTCTTTTTGTTTCACATTTCCATTGTACTAAGATGTGCACAGTTAGAACGTTTTAAAAAAATTGATCAGATCTCAATTGCCAGCCAGAAGGTTTACAGGAGTAACCTCAACCAAGTTTATAATGATTTCACATTTGTTACCCTTTATAGAGCCAGTGCCCACTATAAATACTGGGAGCTGGGTAGGGTGAATTTGCCACTTACCTTGGGAGGACTCATTTACAGCGGATTTGCCATCTTTATTTTGAGGCAAAAGTCACATCCCAGACTGGGAGCTCACCACAGGGGTGAGGGGGTGATGGCCAGGGATGAAGGGTGTGGACATGATGGGGACATGGGGGAGCAAAAGGCTCCTGGCCATCCCAGAGGAAACCCACGACTCCTCCCTCCTGCCTCCATGCTTAAGGGAGTGAGGACTAATGAGGGAGCAGCTTCTCATTTGTTTCACCTCACCCCAGTTTACAGCCCAGCCTCAGCAGTTTCCAGAGACAGCAACGGGTTTCCTCAATTCATCTCTCTTCCTGCCCAAAATCCCTTGTTTCTTTCCATCACGCAAAGGCAATCTCTTTACATCTCAGCCATCTCCACTCAGGAATCTCATCTGGCAACGGGGATCAGCTTAAGCCCTTGTCTCAACCACTCTCCAATGTCTCCACCCCGAGGTTTTTTCCCCTCTCCCAGTAGTCATATAGGTTTCAAAGCACAGCTTTGAAGATTTAGGTGAAGGGCCTTCTCCTTTTTTATTCCAATTTTGTTTCCATTTTGCATCTTCCTTCCAGTCCCATTTCACTGTGACCACAATATTTTCTTCTTTTTTCTCTTTTTGTTTTTTTAGGCTTAATTATTTTTTATCTGCATGTCCCTCAATCCTATCTCCAAATTATTGCTCCATGAACAACCCTCTAAATAGACACTGGGAAATCACACAAGAGAGAGACACTTGGAATACTCCAACTGCAGGGAAAGGTTTGATCAGAGCTCACACTATTAGACACCAGACAGGCCAGCTACACAGGCCCAGGAAACTCAGTTTCATTAGCTCTACTCATCACCCAACTACACATTTCACACTCTATCATCTCCTCTTATTTATCTATTTCCTCCTCAGATCTTGAGTGTTTCTCCCCTCTTTACTGAGTCCTGAGGCATTTCCATTATATTTCTTACCCCCTTCTGTTATTTTAGCCCAGCTGTCTTTCTCCCCACAGTGTTTTGCTCTGCATTTAGAGCCAGAAGATCAGCAAGCGTGGACAGGATGCAATGATTCATCCCTCTAGCTCTCACCTCAACTGTATAGCTACAGCAGGGAAATTAGATGCCATAACTAAGCTGTACCTGGGGAAGCAAATGTGCAGTGGAAGCAATAGGGCTAAAGCTACTGGGGGGAAAAAAAAGCAAGCCTGGCTTGGAAGTAAATTTATTCACTTTTCTGCAAAACAACGTTTTTAGCAATATGGCACATTTGTTCTGTTTCAAGGTTTCGTGTCTTAGTTACTTGATTAATTGTGCCGATTTCGCTTTGTGTTTCTTATTCATTTGTCTCCTTCTGGTTGTGGGATCCTTTAGTCCTCAGTGCCTAAGAGGAATGCTTGGCACTGGGATGGGACTGCTGTCTGGGATGTTTATGCCATTGCCCACTCTATTCTGAAATACTTGTTGAGCCCTTGCAGTGCTCCAAGTTGCGAACATAACTCCAGCGTGTTTTCCTCCATCAGCTCTGCTTTGTGGCCTGCAGTTACAAGGTTTATTTGTCTGGGTTAGAAGCAGCAGAGACTTCATAATATACTGCATTTTTTAAATGCATTTGCAGAATTTCTTTATAAATTAAGGTTATCAAGTTGCTCTGATTTAAGTGTGTTCAGCAATTTAGTCTCCTGGCACATGAATGAGGATTTTACTTAAAACACTTTTCTAGAGATCTTTTAGAATTTTATTTTTTTTTAACCACACACATGAGTGGAGGTCAGGTCCTGATAAGCATGGATATACCTTCTCCAGTGCTCCAGGGTGGGCAGGAGCCTCTGCTTACACTGAGTGGTTTGTAACACAAGTGGTACAAGAATGGTTGTTGGGATAGCGATATTCCCTTCCGGTATTGTATTAAATAAGACACCTTCCAGCAGGTTCTTTCTTTCCTCTTTTCCAAATATCGGGCTGAAAATATTCCCAAGGAGGTGAGGAACAGCTGAGCTGGAATGCCTGGGCTGGGGCAGGCTGCAAAGCATTTAGGACTGGCTGCCCTAGGGAGAGCCATGCAATCTCAGTGTGCTTATTCTCGTGTCCTTCCAGGATGCCCAAGGGCTTGGACTGAGCCAGAGGTTCACTTCCCAAATGCTTCCCCAGTGAGGACATCCCTCGAGAGCCCCTGAGGTGGCTACAACTGTGCTGAGCTGGCTTGGGATCGCTTTTAAACGGGATTTAAGGAAGGCAGCTACAGGAACCCCGGAAGGGAGAAGCTGCTCTGCCATGGGTCTGCTGCCTGTCCCTGCAGAGGGTTCATTTCTCTGTGCCTGATTTCTGTATCCCCATCTCACCTCAAAAGAGACTTCTTTCCTCTGCTTGGTCTACTTAAAAACGTCTGGTACAATGAATATGGAGAACTATAGTAGGAACTTGATCTCAGATGGCACTATTTAATTTTATTGGAATAATGGTAATAAATGTACTAAGCACAAACAATGTGCTCCATGTAGAAATAGATTTAATACATTTAACTGGATTTTGAAATTGGTTCTCCTGAATGGACACCCATTCTTGTTCAGATCACACGAGGCATCTCAGATGGTACTTTGAAAGGTGATAGAATACCTGTCGTCTTGATACCAGGATAAAGCAGAGAGGGAACATTAGATTTCTACCGCAGGCCTGTGAAAAGAAATTTTTTTTTTCAGATACTTGGATTTTATTTCATTATGTTTCCTTTTCTTCATTTAATTTAATAATATGTTTCAAATCTATTTATCCAAATGCATCTGTTTTATAGTCGGGGAAATACAATCTGAAAAGAAAATGTAACTTTTTTCCAGTAAAGTTAAAAGAATGAAAGGCAACTAATTTTAACATATTGCCACTTAATGTCATCTTGTTTGCTGATAAAATACATGGTAAAGCATTTTCAGAAATCAGTTCTTGAAACAAAACAGAGCTTTCCTGGCTAATGAATGGAGATGCATTTATTTATTTATAGGGCGTTCATCATTCTAATTCCTTAGTGTTTCACAAGTATTAGTAAGTTGATCCATGCAGCACTGAAAAGAAGGGAAGTCTGATTAGCTCCATGAGGCACAGAAATCACATGGTCTGCCCACACTTACCAGAAAGGTTCATGTAAATTATTATTAGAATGAAAAAAAAAAAAAAAGAAGTTGCTCTTATTACAGTATTTAACCAGTAAGAAGCTCTCTCTGTCATTCAATACTTCTAACCCGAAACATTAAACATCCTCAGGCAACCAGGAACATCTAACTAGATAGAAATATTGCTACAGAGAGCAAAAAAAATGTTGTTTTTTTTTTTTTATAAATACATTCATTTGACTCCTTTCCTTTTATTTTCTGAGCTTTTACTTGATACATGAGTGATATTTCCAAGCTTTTTCCTGCAGACATGAGGACTAGAGAAATAATTTTAAAATACCATTGAGATTGTCTTCTAATTGCATATCTTGTGGAAGCTGAGTTGCAAGCAGCTTGCTAAAGGAGAGGAGGCCTGTTTGTACTTCAGGGTGGCCGTACCTTGGTACTCGTACTGTTTGCAGGAGTTATAATATTGTCATGTGTTACATTCCAACCAACAAATGAAGTTTTTGATTAGTCCCTTTATGGTGCCTAGGCCTTAAAAGGTCGTTCATTTTATCTGTACAAAGTGGCAGCATTGCCAGAATATCCATACCTAAGCTTGCAAAATTGTTTTGGAAATAGAGAAATCCTGTGGTAATAGTATTCAAATGTGACCACTGACAAAATTTAATGGGCAGTCTCTGGACACTTGTAAAAGTGAGTCCTTTGAAGTGTTTTGCATTAGTTTATCTTTGTTCTAACAAAGCCATTAGGGCTCTTAACAACCATTTGAAGGGTGAGGCCTAAAATGAGAAAATTCTGCATATCATTGCTGTTTTGAAAGAATGGGCAGAAAATTCAATGTAAAATGTTTTGCTGAATTCCACATTTCTTCCTCATACATATGAGCACGCTCTCTCCTCTCTCTCTCCCTCTCTCTCTAGCTCCTTGTTTGCATGTTTAATGTTATGCAACTCTGTGAGTCTCCTTGCTCCCATGGAATTCAGATGCTGCATTTGTGCATTTGCAGGGCTGCGACCTTGAGCAATGCTTGCTCAATGTGGTAACTACTGGTTGAGAAACAAAACAAAAATCAACTCTAATTGCGCCCATTTAAATTCAAACATTGAAAAATAGCTTAAATATGGTATTTCTGAATGTAAATTTCATAAAAAGTCTGAAGACTTTAGGATTCTGTTAGCTCCTCTGTAACAAGGCTATTACATGGCATTGCTCAGATTGATGCTGAAAATAATGCAGCTGCTCCTGCAGCTGCAGCAAGAACTCACAGAAGCCAGGATGCAAAGCAGGCTCTGATCAAAGTCCCTGCCGTTAGCTTTCTGCTGTGGGTTTGTTTTTTCTCTTAACTTATTTATTAGCTTAATTCCAGCATCCTCTGAAATGGTGGGATGGCCTTGCTGGGAGTAACTGAGGGTTAAAGCTTTAATGGCTTTACTTTACCTCACAAATGAAAACCCTGGAATTTACTGTCTTCTGCAAACCAGACTCACTCTGACAGGAGAAAATGCTGGTTAGTTTTGGTTTGTATTTTTGTTTTTCAGAATGAACACTTCAGGGTTGGTCAACATTAAGACAGTAACAGTCAAGAAAATAAGAGCATCAAAAGGGAGGAAAGATACTTCACAGGTGTGCAGGTGCACAAGAGCACCTTCGTGCTTCTGGTATTTAAGAAGACATTTACGCCTTTGGGTAGGAGCTGATGAAGTCGTGGGCTGACACCTCAAAATGTTTGTCTTTGTGTGGCCAGCAGGCAGGTTTGGAGCAGGGTGCAAACCCAGCATCCCCCCTTCTGCTTGTTTACTCATGCAGACAGAGGGTGACAGGAATGAATTGCAGCAGCAAAACATTGGGTCCTGGGTAAAAACAGACATTTTGGCAATCCCAAAGGGATTTGACACCATCCTCACCCCATTTCCGTACTCTCAGGTTTGCAGAGGATAACTGACACTTTGGTTCTTGTTGGTTCTTTCATGGACAGGTTGATATTAGCTAAAAACAATTTTGAACAATTTTGAAACCGAGCTTTACACATAAGTTAAACCCAACAGGAATAAATCACATCACTCAGTCTTTCATAGCCACCTTGTAAGGCCTTCAGAAAAGGTACCAGGGAGATTTACAGCAGCAGATGACCCAAAGAAGCGAAGAATCATCATTCACCTCCCAAATCTGAATGTACTAATGCCTGATAACTGAGTAGGTTCAGTTACTGGCCAAAAGTGACCTGTACTCGGGACACAACAGCAATTGTAAACCCCTGCTCCTATTTAATTCTATATTTCAGAGCTAAGAGAACACTTTGGAAAATCTCTAGTCGTGGCAAAGTTCATAAGACAGTGTTTGCACCCCAGGTGTAGCCGCACCAAACACCGCAAGTTTCTCCTGGCAAAATCAGCTGGATAAAAGGAACAGATGCAGCTCTCTATCAACTGATGGAAGTTGTTCAGTCACCTTAGTACAAGTTAGTATTCAGATTGCAGTTCCTTGCATTCATTGGAGCTTTGCAGAATTTTCTCAGGAAGGTCATAAAATAAAACATTAGAGTAGTGTAACTTAAAGGTTACAAAAGCATGGGCTACACAATCAGCATTAGTCTGTGACAGCACTGGCTCCAGTCCTGGCGTAATTTTTAGGAAATAAAAGCAAGAACCAACCACACATTTAATTAAATGAACAAAAACATGCTAGAATCAACTCTTGGATCTGATTTTCTTTTGGGTTTTTTTTGTCAGTGTCTCACAACCATCATTGGATTCCCCTTGGCTGTCACTGCTCTTACAGATTTGTGTCATTGCATAAAGCCATGGCAAAGACCAGCTCATACATCCTGAATGAGAAACTTGTACCCATAGAACTTGTGCCATGTATCTTTCTACTTATCAAGGGAGGAAAACTTCCCTACTGTTCCTGCAGCACTTCAAGGTTAAAATCCATATTGACAAAAATAATGCAGCAGAGGTAATAAACATTCACAAGGGATTGCACTGGCAAATGAAGACACCAAGCTAAAAGAAGAAATTAAAAGCAAAAACCATACTAAGAAACTAAAAGCTGTCAAAGAACTGCCTTGAATATTAATCTGAGCTATTTTAGCCAGGCCTTTTTCAGGACCTTTTCTTTCCTGCTAACTTTTATGTTACAGCTCTATTGCCTATACAGAGTTGCTGAACTGAAGCTCTGCCTGTCAGGAGCTCTTTTCTGTGCTTTAGCTCCCAGTTGTTACTGGATTTGCCTCAGCTGCCATATTAAACCCTTGCATGTCAAATTACAAAGCAATTAGGGTGAAATGCATAGTCGTAATACACAGGTTAAAAAAACCTCCAGAAACCCTAACTCTACATTTTCTAGATTTGTAACAATGACTTTGGAAAGTATTAAAATACCTCTTTAATTAATATAATCCCCAATTTCCTGACATGTGCTTCACCTGGTGTCATGTAAGTCTTTTATCTTTCCACCTTTCTCTTTTTCCTACTTCACAGGCTTTTTCTGCCTAAGAATATTTAAAGTTCATTATTTCACACTGTGAGAAATGGAATAAGCACAACTTGACTATCTGCTAAAAGTACTAGTGAAGTAAAGAGGTATATAGATGAGCTGTCCAAATGCTTTATCAGACATGCTGACCCCTGAATTTTGCCTCATTCTGTCCCACATTACTGCAGAAATACTGACTCTAAGCTGAAATCCCTGTTAGCTGTGCCATTAACAGAAGGCAGATGTGGTGGAATGAAGAAGAAGAGTCCAGAGGATGGGTCAGTGGTAGCTGCCACCACTGTGCTCTGAGTCAGGAGCCAAAGAGGGACGGATGCACAGCCATGGCTAACTCATTTAATATCTCTGCTTACCATCCCTGCACCCCAGTGGGACTCATCAGATTTAATTACATATCTAATGCGAAATTCAGCCTCACCCTGTGAGTTATTGCACTTCCTCAATTTCTCTTACGTTGTGGAAGCACAGCACTTCACAGGACTGGTCCTGCCATGAAAATTAATTAGTTTATGCCTGAACAGGGCTTTCAACATACAGATCATTCTGTATGACAAAGTAGTATTAGATAACAAACCAAGTTATTCAATTGAATTACGGAGCCATAAGAAAATTATTGTCTCTCATTTTTAATCAAGCAGGCTCCAAGCCAGATTAGCCCCTGATGATGATGCTTTGGCTATTTCAACAGATTTTATTGCCACCAGAAAAGTTTCTCCCGCCTTTGCACCCCTGTTTTCACTGCTGTATATGTAACACCCTCAGTAAAGCCAGCTCTAGGTTTCAGGTGAGCCTCTGCCTTCAGGGAGCACTGACTGCTAAGACAACCTGTTGAAGGTAACTAAAAAGCCTCGTTTGCCTGGAAACAAACGTCCCCACCTTGTTTTGTTCGGTGTTTTTAATAAACATCCTGTTTAACCACCACTCACTGCAGAGACACAGGAGATGAGAAACAGCTCTGAAGAGAGAATTAAGCACCAGTAGTTCTGCATTTCTTTCCATGGCACCAGAGAATTCCCAGGTTATAGACGTGCGTGGGATTTCATATGCATGAATGCTTCAGTGCCCTCCCACCAGTTCTCAGACTCTTTATTAGCCTCCATAACCCAAGCAGAAGAATTTCACTACTGCTTTTAAGGGTCATCTGAGTAGAAGCTTCAAGACAAATTGTGCTGCTGAGGTCATAGGAATTCATAGCTAACTTGGCAGAAGAGAACTTAGTTTTGTTTGCTGAGGGATAGAGGTGGGTTTTTTGTATGGTCCTCTTGGCAAAGATAAATTTCTGATCATAGCAACTTGTTTGTAGACAGAAAGTTCATCAGTTGCCATCTTTTTTGGACTTGCTAAAATCTTTGGGACAGATGAGTGATAGTTTGTACCACAGGAGGATCTGGACTAGCTCTATGAGATTCACTCAGGCTGTGTTCTCCACGCATCCCTGCTGCATGAGCACCCTTATTAAGACAAGCGCCGTAGGGACCTGCCAGCACCCGCTCTCTGCTCCCTTTTTCCCTCTCCCTGCATTGTACTCTGCTGGTTTTTACACTTTTTCTTCCATTTATTGCTCTTACATTGGAAATCAGATAGAACAGTCATAAAGGACAACAGCACCAAAGAAATAAAAGCTGCAGCAATAAAAGACAAGGCAAAGAAATGCCATTCAATGACATCTATCCAGGGAGATTCCTCCTTCGGGGAAGTGGAGCAATATGAAGGGCGTTCAGAAGGAAGATAGACCATCCACCCACTAAAATTCACTTTGCATCTTGATATGATGGCCTTTTTAAGCCTTCCTTTAGTTTCTCAGTGCCCTACTTGCTGGCTTCCTTTTCTTCTTCCCACTCTCATGCCTCCTTTTTCTCCCTGTTGCTGCTTTTGATTGACTTTGATCTGGGGAGTTGTTGTGGGTTTTATTTCCAGAGAAAAGAATTAGGCACACAAAGGAAGATACTAGATTTCTTACTTTCCAATTAAGTTATGGACTGAAGCTCTAGCACTGATTTATCACAGAATCATGGAATGGCCTGGGTTGGAAGGGACCTTAGAGCTCATCTGTTTCCAACTCTCCTGCCATGGGATGGGCAGGGACACGTTCCACTAGACCTAATTGCTCAGAGCTCCATCCAGCCTGGCCATGAAGACTTCCAGGGATGGGGCATCCACAACTTCTGTCAGAAACCTGTTCCAGGCCTCACCACCCTCAGTGTACAGATTTTTTTCCTAATATCTGATCTAAACCTACTCCCTTTCAGTCTGAAGTCATTCCCCCTTGTCTTGTCACTACATGCCCTTGTAAACGTTTTATTTTCATTTGTATTTTTATTGATTTGCCAAGTTTCTGTACACCCTAGCATCATCCAAAGTGTAACCAGAAGGAAGTACCTCCTCCAAAGCTGCCTTTGTTCTGATAGGATGGTCCTAGTTAGGAGCTTGGGTGTTGCAGCTGACTTTTTACCATACAAAACCTCACAAGATTTAGTGGTGGAGGTCTGCATTTGGTGAACAGAAGCGGCTAAAATGGTAGCTCTAACCTCACACATCTCTTCTCAATTAATGAGAGTTAATGAGCAAAGCTAAGGGGACAGCAAGGGGACACCCATCCTGGGGTGGTGAGCAGCAGCTGGGGTGGATCAGGGTAACCTGTTTGTCAGGGAGAGCTGGAGCAGGAGCAGGATCTGTACCCAGCCCCCCTCTCTGGCCGTGTCTGAGCCGAGGGCAGGCCATGCAAGGTGTGAGGCTCCTTCTTGGCCACGCATCTGGCAGCTGATGTGTTTCGTGCGCTGCACAAGGGGTTGGAAATCACTACAGGTGGGAAAGCATCTCCTTGAGGTTTGGGCTTTCCTAGGGCTGGCTCCCATCAGGATGTGATTATTCTGTGAAGCGGAACAGAGGCCTCTCTGCACTGTGAGCTCGCATTGAATTCCTGCCTCGTCCTGGAGGCAGGGCTGCCCAGAGCAGTTCTGAGATTCAGACTTCTTAATAGCATGTGGGCAGACCTAATCAAGCCCACAGCACAGTCTGCAGCAACCCTCCTAAACCAAACTTTGCCCCTCTGCACTCGTTCTTTACAAGTACTCAGCTCCCACCATTTCAAAGCAATCTTTCAGAAAATCAATAGTTCTTCATCTCCTTCAGAATGAGAGCAAGTAGGACACTTGGACGTTTGCTTTGTAATCTCTTCAAAAATTGCTTTCTTGTCTTCCCAACAGAATTAGGAAATATTGCAGTACCAAAAAAAATAATACAGAAAAAATCTCGAGCTTTTTCAGCACACCGTCTCACTGGTAGGACCAATCTTTGTATTCCTTTTCGTTTAGGGATTACCCTAAGCTCACTGCTCTGTTTATACCTTAGGCACACACTCACATCCTTGTTCCTCACACAGAGGAATTATTTGTTCTCACAACTCCACTTTTCAGGAGCCTGAAATGGTAAAATCCGCTACCATTTTAAAATTTCTGTTTTTCTCTCCCTGTTTCATCTCCGTGGCCCTTTAGCCATGAAACTGAACTGCTCTGCTCCCTCTGAATCCAGTTGAGGAGGGTTGGCCGGGCTTCACATCCCGCCAGACACAGCGCTGACCTTTTTTCCCTAATTGACAATGCAGGGTTTGTGCTAATGGGGTGACATCACTGCTCGGAGCTGGAATGCTCTCCCTGCTGTCTCTTTTGTCTCTCGGTATTTTTCTCCCACACTTTTAGAGGAAGTGTATCCCTAGGAGGCATTGTAAGGAAGACAGCTACACAGTGCCTAAAAAACTTATGCAGAAAACATCTTCCATTTCTCTCTCTTTATTTTTCCCTAGTTACTAACTACACACTAGTTACTAACTACATATCCTGAGCCCTCACTACACACTGAATCTTCCTTTTCCTTCTTCCAGGTTGTGATCACTGATGTTATTTTTTGCGTTTGCTTTGCCTCACTGTCCTGAGACTTGCTGCTGGGTAGATTGGTTCCTCCTGGGTTTGAATTATAATTGTAGTTGTTAGCCTACTGTCCTTTTACAGCTCTAATTTTATTCAAACAACTTGTTAGTAAGATCCTTGTGCATCTCTACAGCAATAAATAGTTAATTGAGGTGCCTAATTTTGTGTTAAATTGTTGGCAGTTTATATTACTGAGCATCACAGCAGAAGTTAAGTTTTAAAATAACACTTTAAAGAATACATGGCGGCCAAGAGGCCCCAAGGAAATTGAAAATATTAAGAGCTTTATTTAGCCATTTTGTGAGATTGGCTCACCCATTTCAGTGAGTCCTATAACTTTTAAAGATGCTGCCTGTCCTGGTTTCAACTTCCTTAAAGCTGAAAAAAATTGTCTTAGTGCTGATTATAGACTGGCAGCCATGTGCCCAAACATGCGGCCTTGTCTAAGCCAACAAACCAAAGAAATACAGGGGATGTTTTTTTGTTGGAGGAGACAGGAGGAGCAGAGGTTTCCTGGCTTTCCCTTTCTCCCCTCTCCCATGGCTGACATCCTGGGTGCTGCTAGCTCATGGTCTGTATTTCCAGCCTGCTTCAGTGCCAAATGAAATGGATTAACTCGGATCCTGGGTACTTCAGTGGATCTGTTTACCCTGAGCTGTTTTAATTAGCACAGAATTGCACCAGGAGCTGCAGCAGTAGAAGAGAAGGGAAGTATTGACCAGCTGGAAGAAGCACCCTTAAATCACTTGGGGCAGCCCTGCAGGACCATGGCTGGCTGTGTCTTTCCTTCAAGGAAGAAGGAATGATAAGACAGATAAAACATAGAGAGGGGAAAGGGGACAGATTCACAGAGAGGGAACAAATCCCATTACTATTCAAGATGATCCAAAGCTGGCAGAAAGAGGGATTTATCTATTTTCCTCTTTTGCCTAAACAATGCTCGAGTATTTCATAGGAGCACTCCATGTTCCTGGACACCTTACATGATCTCCATGCAGCCCTTTCCCTCCTGCACTGGAGCACTGTGCAAGAAGGCAGTGACAGCCACACTGATAACACACCTGGTATGATCAGAAAACTTCTCTCCATTATTTTAATCATGTTTCCAACTTAATTTTGCACGTTATCCTGAAAGACCAGGATTTGTTTCTTACATTCTGGTTCTGTCACATTTACCCTCAAGTTTAGTTAACCACCACAAGCTATTGTGAGAAACAGAAGGATTTGGAGTTGTCTTAATTTAAATATTAAGCCTAAATTTAACCCTGACCCTAAGCTTACTGTCTTTGCATGGGTGCCTAGTGAACTATCTGATAGCAGTGAACAGTAATTATTAATACAGTTTAATGTTTCTCTTATGTTTATAGCCTAATGAGTTTAGTGCTTTTCCTACTCAGCACCACATAAACAATTAATACAGAAGTTTCAGCCTCAAATAGTAATTATGATAATATGGTTAAATCTCTGCAAACTACTATGAAAAGACCATGATTAACCTTGCCAAATTTCAGCCCAGAGCCAAATTTATTGGGGTTTTTTTTTTATAAACAGGTTAAATACAGTGAGTAAAAATAGTGTTTGGAGTGGAAGTGCTGACAAAACCTTTACTGCAGCAGTGTGGACAATGCAGCTGTAATAATGGCAATGTGCCCTTATCACAGCAAGAAAAATGTAAGGAGTCCTGAATTTGCACTGAATGAGCCATTACTTATGTCTATCACAAAGAAACAAGAGTACTGAACAAAAAAAAAAAAAAGATACATTAAGGGTTGGATTTTTTTTTCCCCAAAAGAAAACTAAAAATAAAAAAGATCAGATGTGACTCAGGCTTTCAAACAATAAAAATAGCAAGATAAAAGAACTAGGTTGCTTCATTGCCTAAAGAAATGGCTAGAATCTTAAAGAGTCAGAAACCTGATTGTGAGAGACTCACTTTATGGGCTGCTAAGGAGGTGCTGACCTTCATCATCAATAGATTGTCTGAGCCTTTGTGGTATTCAGCAGTAAAGGAAGTGCTTAAAAAGTCATCCCGCTGAAAGATGGACTGGAAAAATCTCCAGTTCAGATCTCAGCATAGCTGTTGTCAGAGCACATGCTCATTCAGAAAGTCTGTCTGTAAATCTAATACAGATAAATCTTCCTTCATTTTTAAGTGATAAAACTGGACCATCCTCACCTTTAGAGATGGATCAGGATATCTGGAATTCAATATAAGTGAAGTTAGTATAGAGGAGGGCAGCTAATGACCTGTCTGTTGTGGGGCTTTGGATGTGTTTTGTTAGAGCACAATATTTCTCTGTAGCAGAGGACGCTGAAGGAGTGGGATAACACGAGCACCAGTGGTGTAATTTCCCCGTGCTCGCTCCACAGCTGCAGACACAGTTTTGCCCGTTCCAGCAGTTGTTCTGAAATGGGCTGGAGCAGATGACTGCCCTGTGGTTTCAAACAGCCTTCTGGGACAAAGGGCCTGTTGTAGATGAAAGACTTCATCTCCTGTAACCTTCTGGAGAAGTCCCATCCTTGGCTAGGCAGTACACCAACGTGGAAGCCATCACACGCCTTCCAGCAGGGGGAATTAGCCACGCTGGGGTGTCGGGCTAACGCGGGGTGTGACAGGCAGACGGGGTGTCTCGGCACAGAGTGCACGTGTGTCGCACACACAGCCACGCTCTGGATGAAAAATGCTTCTTGTCACCCTCAAGAAGCCAAGCAGCTCTGAACATTCACAGCAGAGAGCACGAAATGTAGATGGGCCCCGAGTGGCTGGAGCTGCTGGGCCAGGCAGAGGAGGTCCAGCCAGGCCAGCCTGGACACGGCAGCTTCTACTCGTGCTGTGGGGGAAGGGAAAACAAACCTAAACAGTGGCAACAGCAGTCTCTGCCAGTCCTGATCAGGGTGGGAGGAGGGAGAATTACTGCTCTCTCCAGGTCTAGTGCCTGATTCGTCTCTGAGTTCTAGCAGGGCATTTTATGGGGTGCATTCCAACTCGGATCATGGGTCTCCTTGGACTGCTGCCACATGGTCGGGGTAAGGAAGGTATTTCAGAGTAAGGAACGTGTTTTAGAGTAAAAAACGTATTCAAGTCCCCTTTTGGCTTCCCAGCTACCATTCAGTCTCCCCAGACCTCCAAATCATGCCAGAGTATGATCCAGCAGCTCAGCACTGGAGAATCCCTCCTTCAATTTGCTTCTTCCCGCACTGACTCTGCCATGACGGGCAAGTGTGACCCTCAGAAACAGCAACTTGTGTTCTCTACTGACAGCTTTCACTGAGATTGCTAAAACAGACCTTTTTCTGCAGCACAGTCCTGCAGAATTCTCATCCCAAAGAGCTGGAAACAGCAATGTAATGGTCCAGTTTCAAAGCAGGTTAATCCCCTCTGGGAACTACTGAAAGAAATTCTTCTCTCCTGTCACTCCACTCCAATCAATGCTGAAAGGTTCTGCCTTGCTGTATGTAGATTCAGGAAGAAAGCACTGCAGCCTTTGGTGTTTAGAAAGGTTTTACTTCACATCTGCAAGGCCAGAAGCTTTTTTGGTTGAAATCAAAGTTTAAATTCTGAGGAAAAAAGGGCTCATCAAAGAACTGGCAAAGAATTTAACAACTAGGTGCCAGCTGAAATGCCAGTGTGATTTATCAGCAGGTTCTTCTCTAATCTGATGTGAGATAATAGGAAAAGGTGTTGAAAGCAGAATCAAACTAGATACAGAACAAAAAGCATAAGTAATAGGGTTCATAAAATTATGCACATAAGTAAATTTACATTATGTAGTAGGCAGGCCACTCTCCCTGAGAAGGTTTTCTTAGACAGATTGGGAAATCAAAAGACAAAACCAGAAGATTTTAGAAGGCAAATTACGTTATTTTCATTTTGCGTGCATATTTTCTTTCCATGTAAGCCTCTGCATTTGGAGGGACGTGATTTCCTTAGTGATAGACCCCACAAAACACTTGGCTGCAGTAGCTGGTGGTGCCAGGTTCACACACCTCTTAGCAGAGATCAACCCTCAGATTTGCAGAAAGCTGAATTTACTTATCACAGACCAGGAAAACCATTCCTGAGAGCTCACAAATTTAGAGTAGTTTCCTTCTGACTTTAGCACTAAATGGTTTATATATATTCCCCTGCCTAGTGATTCATTAGAAGCATTTTACAGTAAACACTTCCAAAATAAAAACCAGACATTTTAACAAAAGTCTTGGAGAAATAGTTAACTGACAAAGATAATGATTTTCTAAAAGCTTTTCCCCGAACATGGGTTTGGGTTTTTTTCACTGAGATAGTGGTTAAAGTGGGGCTGCCTGATATAATGTGCTTCCAGTGCACAACCCAAAGTCATGTTAATCAGCTTGAATACCTAAAAATGTAATAGGAATAGTGTAAATCCACTTGATGCAGCAAAGTTCCTTTCTCTGGTCCATCAGAAAAATGTCTGCAAGAGACCAAAGAATTCTTGGTCTGCATTTCACAGTTTGCTCTCTTCTTTTTATGCTGTGGCAAGTTATTTTTAAATTCAGTTTGGTCCAGCCAATTTTCCATTTACATTGGTATCAGCCCCCCATCAGATACACAGCTTTGCTTTTGGGAGCTTTCTGGCAAGGAGAAGAGTCCACTAATTCTGCTTGAAGGCTCCTCATTGCTGTATGGCTGCTCAGAGGAAAATTCCTGCAAACTTGTGTCTGATGCAGACTCATTTTCTAGACTTCCATCAGACCCTCGGTGAGGAGCCCACATGGGAGGCTGTGAAAGTCCTGTCCCCTGCAGAACAGGCTGCAGCCTCACCCTGCAGGGCCACGTGGAGCTCCAGCACAGGGGCCATGTGTTGTGACAGTTCTGTTGGCAAGACGTGGCACCGAGACCATCAGGGCTCATCCCCTCAGCTGGGGCTGGGGCTGGGGCTGGGGCTGGGGCTGGGGCTGGGGCTGGCTGGAGTCTCTGCTCCTCTGCACAGCGAAGATAAATCATCATCTCCTAAATTGCTCGGTGCTGAAGCCAGAACTGGAAAACGTGGCTCCCAATCTTTAGGCTGTGCTATGGTTTGTTTTAAAAAGGGATTGAATGTCTTACAAACAGGTAAAATTGCTGCCAGATGCAAGTACATTAGCCTTCTCCAGCTGCTTTACTGCTGCCATTCAAAATAGCTTGCTATAAATATGATTCCTTTGAGCTCTATTCTGACAAGTGCAGAGCACTATCTGGGAAGGGCCGGTGGTTTTCCATCCCCACTGAACTCAGTAGGAGTTGTGATTGCTCAGCACATTGCTGAAAAAAGTCTGCTGAAATTACCTTAAATCACACAATTATCCCCTCACCTCTCGCTATTTTTCTTTCAGTCATGGAAGGAGGCAGGGAAACATAAAGAAAGGCAACAAAAGAAATGGTGCAGACAGAGCAAACCCTGAACAGAAATCGAAAAGCAATGAAAAACAAGCCAGGACAAAAGAGGAAACACCATTAGAGACTGGCAAGTGGATATTCCCAAGACCTCCACTTCATATTTCTGCGTCAGAACTAATGGAAATAGAAACAGAGTTGGTCTACCCTGATGAGGTGGACATTTCCCCTGGGTTTGTGAGGGTTGGTATCACACAAACAGCACATCAGCATTCCAAAAAACCTCCTAAGGACAGCACTTTGCACCACACTGACAAGCAGCTCCACGGGACCATCCGGGAAGGCAGCACTTGCTCCAGGCAGCAGCAGCAGCGTCTGGCTCCCCCAGCACTGGAGGCACAGGGGTAAAGCAGCACGATCACAGCAGAGGAGATCAAAGCACTCCTTGTGCTCACTCGGTGCAACAAAATCGATGTCAACAAGGAGCACAGTCCTGGCATGGGTAGGGTTGAATGAAAATCCTGAGATGCAATTTCATGTGAAATCCGAAAATTAAGAGCTATTCATAAATAGTAGAAGGCAGGGAGCACTGGACTGAACCAAAATGTCTCAGGTGATTTTTTATTTTCTCTACAGCTCCTACTGTATTTATGCCTAGGGGAAATCACAAAGTGAAAAAAAAAATGCTCCATTTTTTAATCCCAGCTCTATCAGGGACAAATGATATCTCAATAATCAGGGAAGTTCCCACTCTGCCCCAGCTGTCCACACACTAGTGCATCAAGTGTTTAATCTTTTGGTTAAACAAAAGTCCAGTTTAGCCTCTTTTTTTCCCTGCAGTATTTCCATCATGCCCTCTGTTTCCCTTTTCCCTCTATAGCCAGAATGTGGCCCCTGGATCTAAGTCCTTTTCCTTCCCATAGTGGGCAGCCCCCTTTGGATTCAGACGGCTTTGTCTTCAGCAGCCAAGGATCCAAAAGCTGGGTTTTGTGGGGAAAGGTTTCTTGGTTGCCTGAGATACTAAAGAAATAATGCGACTTTGGCTCTGATCTTTGAAACTAATCTGTGGTTTTCATGACTTTCTGCCTTTAAGTACTCAAACCTGAGCTCTCTCAAGCAGTCCTGCTCTTTGATAAGTCGTTATTTCTTTCAAAAGCAGAGCCCTTTCCAGTTTCAGGCTGAGTCCCCTAAAGGAGGGATCTACAGAACTTTGACTTTATTCAAAATCTCTTATCCAGCCTTGAGTTTTATCAGTATAACATGAGAAGAAAAGAGTAAAAGAGTGAGTACCTAACACTCTGGGAAGGTTGCAATTAATTTCACAGAGGGGAGGGAAGAGAAAGGAGGTGTAGGAAAGCCCAGCAGGTGGGTCACTGCTCCAGCCACCAGCCTCCTGATTCCTGGAAGCCAGAGCCAGCAGCACTTACAGTAAAACTGATTGTTCAAAGTTGTATCATTATTCCCAGATTTCTCCAGTGCTGCTAATCTCAGTTAATTATATTGGAAATCCCTTGTATTATGACCATGTAATTCATAATGTGCCAGTAGAAGTCATGGTTCATAATAATCACATAATGGGCAAGGACTTAGACGTAATCAGATTTTAGTTACCCTGTCGTGTTTCCATAATGCTGCTATAAAACCAACATAATCACAAAAAAGTACCAGTTATTTAAACATTTTTATCAGATTGATGTACAGTATCTTTCTCTCCCTCTCCCTCTTTTTTGAACAATGTAAGATAACAAAAATTGGATTACAATTGCTGGGAACAGACTATGATAAACTGTTTGCTTGTGTGCAGAATGAAATTTAACAATGGCATCAGTGTCTCGATTTTAAGCAATGTTAGACCTGTTAAATAGTAGCACTCGTCAGCCAAAGGCTGCTTTCAAAGAGGCAGCATTAGAGCATTGTGCAAACAATATCTCCAAGAGCTCAGCTGTCTTATAAACCTTGAAAGATGCCCTATATCCTCACAATTAACCTGGCTGCTAACATTTACTGTGCAGATGAGGGCTTGACTTTTTCCACAATACATGATGCAAAAAACCCTTAGCAGCTGTAAGGATTTTTAAAGGCCAGTGTCTGCCTCTCAAATAAAATAAAACAGGGGGGGAAAAAAGAGCCACTTTTTATTTTACAGGAGTATGGTTGGTGATGAGAATAGAGAATTTGCAAGCTGGACTCTCTCGATTGTCTCTAATGTTTTATCTCCACTCTGACCCCAATCACTTCAGCTGTGCACTTGACATCCTGAAAAGGGGTCCAACTACACTTGTTTCAGCACTGTACTGCCAAACTTAATTCAAAAGAATTTGTGAAATGTTAGAGGTTTTCAGCTGGCAAGCAAATATCCTATTTCTATTTTTTTCTGCCATACTGAAGGCACTTTATTTTAAAGCAATAAATATTGTAGCAGTGAGTGAGTAAGGTCAGAAAGTGTCACCCTTTCTCAGTGCTTTTTTTCCCCTTATATTAAGAAATGAGCTGTGATGGGGACAAAAACACTTGTCACTTGAGAAGAGAGAAGGACTTGTCTCCCCCTAAGAGGAAATGAAAAGGTGGTGAGAGCATAGCTGGAGATTATAGAATTTCTTCCTGGAATTGTGGACAGAGTGATTGGGAAATCACTCAGTTGTAGGGCTGGGGTTTCTCAGCAGTCTCTTAATCCAGCTCTCCTCTGAAGCAAAACACAGAACGTCCCTGAAAGACACTTCTGTACTGCTTCTAAAAACCTCCTGTGAGAGAGACTTCTCTGTATCAGCAAGCTGATAGAGAGTTTCTCCACATCTTTCATGCTGCAAAATAGCCCATGATGGTTTTGTATCCTCATTTGACATGAAGGGCAATTAGCCACCCTATTCTCTCTGCAGCCTCCTAGCAGATCTCTTTTCAGTCTTCTCTGAATTAAATAAATTCGGTGCTCTTAGTATTTCCTCCCAGGCCATGTTTTCTAAACCTCTGTATTTTTGTTGGTTTACTCTGTACTGTCTCCAATTTGCCTCTTTGTTGGGATAGAGACAAATTGGAAATGGTGCAGAGAAAACCAGCAAACCTGAGCCGCTGGATTGGAACTGTGGATGTTTTGCTCATTGTTTTTTGAAGAAATAAAGAAAAATTCCTCTGCATTTTGTGGGGATGAAGAGACACATGAAATGTAATAAGCTCAAAGGTCAGGAAATTCAAAGTTATGGTTTCTGGTGCAGAATGTTTCCAGAGATTTTTCAGATTTAAGGAAATTAAGGCTTTAGTCTGACATTGCAACATTTTGAGTTAGAGATCCTGATCCAGAAAAGTGTGTGCATAGCATTAAATTTGAATAATATCCCTAAAGCAAGTGCTAACTTACCTATTGCAAATATCATGCATTTCTTGGCTCTCCTTTAAGCCAAAATGTCTTTCCTAGATCCATCTATATACTCATGTTGTATTATCATCCTTTAGAACATGTTGTTTTGCAAACATGCAAATAACAGTTCTGAACAACTAGCACTAAAATTATTGGATTAGAAAAAAAATAAAAACAAAGCAAATTTATTAGAAAGGAAAATAGAAATGGTTGTTTAGTTTAGAGATTTTATGTGTTGGACATCATGCTGCTGATTACCACTGACATCAGGAAGGCAGAGTTATCAGGAGAAGAATTGGTGGTTTCTCACTATTTCTGCACTATTTAGCTACCATTAAATTAATCAGGAGGGACTTAGTCAGCTTCATTAAACTTGGCCTGCGAGAGGAAAAAATAATGCTCCCTTGGAGAACTCTCACTGTTAGGGCTTAAGAATTAAGTGCTTTCTGTTGCTGGTGAGGAAGATAACTGCAGAAATTGGGGCATAGTCTTCACTCTTCTGTAATAGAGAATATCGTAAATACACTACTCTGAGAAACACTGCAAATTTCCCTAAATTTTTGGCATCCATCTGTTGGAATGTAGGGAAGCAGGACTTGAACATCTGGACTGGGATATGAAGGGTATGAGAAATCACTCCTTAGCTTGAAACCTCAGTGGAAACCGTATCATACACATATCTCTGTAAGACCTCTAGACAATTATTAACAGCTTAGATACAAAATAACATTAAACCTTTCTGAGGATCAAAAGATCTTGTCTCACACTAATCCCCTAATATCAGACAGCATAAAGAACTTCAGAAACATCATCCTGTTTAAGACCTGCCCAGATTTATATTTCAGACCCTGTTGTTCTGCAAATAATCCTCCCTTGTGATTTAAAAATAAACGAGAAAGGTTCCTGGCTGCTGTGCACAGGAAGAAGCCCACAGTGTGTCTGCACACAGCTTTTGGTGTGGAATATCTGAGGCACGAAACGCCTCCCACGCGTGAGGCAAAGGCCTCCAGCAGCGCGTGATGAACTCACCGGGGTGCCGTGGTGGTGCCTTCCACAGGCTGGAACATCTCCACTTCCCACAGGTGGCTGTGGCAGGCGCTGCTCCTGTGGCAGGAGAGAAGCATTGGTGCCCTCTCCTTTGCACACCTTGAGCGCTCAGAGCCACCCTTCCTGCGGCTCGTTGCCCTGCGATTCGCGGCTCGCACACAAGGCTTTGTCACGGCCACACGCCCTCTTCCAGCCAAAAATATCCACAGGAAGCTAAAATCTGGAAAGTGGCTGTGGCATCAGCGCCTTGGGGACATCATTTCACACCCATACACAGCGAGGCAGCGTGGTCCAACCGAGCTTTTCATCAACTTCCCGATGTGAGAAGCAAAAACTGGGTATTTCTATACAAATACCTTAATGGGTAGAAGTTCATCTTAAGGAGTCTGTCTGCTGGTAGGGCACGTTAGAAAGGCCCAGGCAGCTTTCCTGGCATCGGTGCTCGGGGGGAGGGATGTAGGGAGCGCTGTGGGATTGATGATCTTTGGGTTTGCTGCCTGTTGTGCCCACTGGGTCAGGGCACAGCCACAGTTCTGCCCACCCTCCCTTCCCCAGTGCTGCCTCTGTCTGCAGGTGTGGCCTGAGGTCCAAGGAGCCATCCATGGATCACAGTGTGTATTCCCTTCCTTTTGCAGCACAGACTGGAACTCCTGGCCATCCACTGGGAAGAAAAGGGTAGAAAGTGGGGCTTTTCTTCCCTGTCCTCTCTCACTGAAAGAGCTGTGCAAAGACCAGACACTGTTTAGCACCATGAAAGTCCTCAAGGGAGAGCAAATTAAAGGCTGTATATTTATTCTGAGAATCAACTTTCTGCAGCTAAAAATCAGATTCAGAAATTATCTTATCATCAGCACAGGCCCTCTAGAAACTTCCTGGGAGTTCACTTGGTCTTAGACACAGAACATCAAAAATGACAGCCAGTGACCTCCCTCTCCAAAGCCTGAGTGTGAGATGCTGACTTTACTCTCTAGAAATATTCTTTAAACTTCTAATAAAAAAGTTGTTTCCTAAATACAGCCTACTCATTTAACTCGCTTAAAAAAGAAAAATAATAAAAAAACCTCAGCAGTTTCTCTCTCCCTGTAGTCCCATCACTATATTTTAGGCTGCAAAGCCAAGAAATTGATTTTTTTTTTCCCTACTGATACTTATTGTCTTTTATGGCTGCAGAAGATTTTAGACCAGGAATGTGAAGCTTACAGATGGCTCAAACCTGCCTTGTGCAATAGATAAAGTGGGAATCTGTTATAATGATCCATTTGGACATGCTCCCACTTTCTGATCACTGAATTTGAATCTATTCATCTTGTAGACATTTCCAGCATGTCCATCACCATGAAATAAAGCTGAGAAACTGCACAGCTATATGTCTGTAAGGATTCATGCTCCTGTTCTTGCCTGAACTGCTGTTACATATATGCCTTATAAAGTGCTTTTTTTCTCAAAGGAGTACTACAGGTTGACCATAAAAAAACATATTTTCTCACTCATGTGTGTGTACAAGAGCAAAATCTGTATTCCAGAAAGGACAAGCCATATTTCCCAATAATTTTGATGCCAAAGCAGATCAGTCCGTTTCTAATTAACTCTAATTGGCTTCCTCACATGCTTTTAAATTATTTACCTGGAGGTGACAGGTGCTCAAAAGCACTGAGTATTTTCTCCACACTTTGTAAATGTTAAGCAGTACACTTGATGAAAAATAATCGCCCACCACTTGTCACTTACTACCAAAACTGACCTGAACAGATGCAAACCACATGTTTTACAATCACCAAGAAACACAGATAAGGTCCACGTGGTAGATTGCTCAGTAGGTAACATAAGGGAAAAAAAAGAGAGAGAAAAGAGAAAAAAATATTTGGGACAGCCTTGGGGGAGGCATTAACCCATCTTGAAAGACATTGGCTCAACTGCCACCATCGTGTGTGATCAGGGCATGTCATATCTCTGCTGGCTGGACCCACAAAGGGCTTCTCTCCGAGCCAAAAATCCTTCAGGCACCTGCATCCCCAGCTCCCTGTACCTCTCGTAGGCACTGTGATACCCAAGGACAGATAAGCACAAAAGTGCAGCGCTGCCTCACCTCTCGAAGGAAAGCAGTACCTTAGGGCTCACCTTGAGATGGAGTTTCTGTTCTGTTCGGGGCCCTAAGAAATTGGAGGTATTTATCCTCCCAGCTGCCATCTGCTCCTGGAAGGAATGGTGCAGGAACAGGGAGGGCAGAGCAGTTCCTGTTTAATTTGTGGTTCTGGACACTTCCTGCCTTGAGCCAAGGGAGCAAAAAAAATGCAATAGGCAGGAAGCTTAATTTATAGCCACAAAATTAGGCACGCTGGGAGAAGGCTCAGACACCATGAGCAGCTAATGCAGGCAAGCAGCACCAAGAGAAGGTGTGCTGCTAAAGTATTTGCCATCTGAAATGTCTTTAAATCACAGTGCTGCATACCTACCCAGGCTGCAGAGGAGAGACGGAGATGCAGCCTGAAGTGGGCACCGAATTGGAAAGTGTTCATGGACTGATTTGAGAGTAACTTTATCCATGAGGACAGTTTAGAGAAAATGTGTTATTAAAGTACTTTATTTCCATTTAGAGACTCACACAGGCATACACAGACAGTAGGTGGTGACAGCTGCTACCAGAACCATTTGTTATCTTACTTCTGTTCAGCTTTTGACAGTGTGAAATGAATATAAATGCTGAAAAGCTTTACAGAGGTGAACCAAACAATAAAAAGTAGGGGGGAATGAATTCTGGTTAGGTTACTTGAGGGAAGAGCTTTATTTCTGTTTATTCCTGAGGCATGGATGTGTGCTGTGTTTCTAATACTGACAATACTGCTGAGAGGATTCTTGGTGGAGTTTACCAAATCCACACCATCCTGAGATGGTGAGAGCTGGCCTTGGAGCTAACTTTAATATCATTCCCAGAAATTGCATGAAAATAAGGCTTCAGCAAATTATTGCTTTTCCCTAATAATCTGTCCATCAAAACGGAGTGAACCTTTCACATAGTTTGCCTTAATAAAAGTGCTGCTGAGATATCTCTGTGTTTGGACTTAGCAGGAGCAAATCTCTTGGCATCAAAAGGATTAAATTAGTTGGCCTGAAATTATATTGCTTTTTCCAAGCAATCATGACAGCTCTCAGAATCTTGCTACAATATACTCACATCACACCAGCTGACAGTTGCCTCCAAAAAAACCCATTCATTTTGGCCAGCTCCTCCTGTGAACACTATCAATAGACTGATGCTCCTGTTTCAGAGTCCAAGAGGCATTTATGAACTACACCCCTATCAAGAGGAAGCCCTGGTCTCAGTTTTGACTTTTGTCTGATTGTTTCGTTCTCGCTTTGGTTACGTCTTGGATGCACTGACAAATTTTGTCTTACAAGGGCAATTTATAAAGGAGATTTTGGTCTGTTGCACAGAATATAAAGTTCCTCAGAAACTACTGTAGTATATTGATTGCACAGTATGTTTCATTAGAGCTTGGGGTATTCTTTTTGGGTTTTTTGGTTTTTTTCTTCTGTGACTAGTCCTCGTACCCTGACAATATTGACATTACAGGAATTCTCCATAAAATAGGGATTGGTAACAAGAGGCACAGATTTATAGCACAGCACAGAGATTAATCTGAAGTCAAGCAGATATTTTGCTAATATCTTTGTTCCTGATTTAATGCTTCTAAAGCAAATTATTTATTATATGAGGAAGGCCTCTAAGTTTGCACAGGGCGGGAGGTAAAACCTTTGTCTGAAGTTGGGCCAATAAAACAGGAATGGCTTGGGCTTAGGAGTGCTGCAGGGAACATTGTTAGCTTCTGTGGGAGTGAGAGATTCACGTCAAGTTTATTTTTATAAAGCAGCATCCACCTAGAAATGAGCACAAACTAAAATGCTGTATCCTCTGAATTTGGTGGGCACTTGAAATCTCATTTATGCAGAGCTCTTGGTTCCAAAAAAGGCCAGGGCAGTGACAGATAGGCAAAACCTGTCAGCCTTTGGGGAGCATAATATTTGGTTTTCAACTTCTCTAACATTCTACCCCACCTGGTCACCAAATCCCTTCTGTGTGCCTCTGGTTCCTGCTGGTGGTAGCTGAAGAAGGAATTTAGGCCTAGACAGGACTAAATATAAACCCCATGGCCATGTGAGGAGGGCAGGCTGAGTCCCACCCCAGCAGAGGTGAGGGCAAGCAGCCTGTTAAACTCATCTGGTCAAGTCAATACTGCCCACATCCATGCTTTTCTGGAAAGCAGTGGCTTTTTGAATAGAAATAGGGATCATTTCTCATAACTTAGCATATCTGAGGTATGGCTGGCTCCCAGCCAGTACTGTGTAACCAAAAATGTGCCCAAGATAGCAAATGTGTCCTGCACACACATCATTATTACAAACTCCAGTCTAGCTCTGCACAGAGCAGCTCATATGCCAAAAACATCATACATATATATTATTTGAATTATCCATCGCAGAGCACGCTGCAGGAAGGCCAGTAAATTCAGTTCCTCTTACCTGCCATCTGCATTCGTATTTAGGAGTGAATTATATGTTTTCAATATGTTTTCTAGCAAATTATTTACACAAATCTCATTAAGAATAAAGATGGGGATTTATATACAATTCCTGATCTACTGACTGAAATTGCATACCAAGATGTCAGTGTGACTTTGAGCAGAAGCTGGAAAGCTGAGCTGCATGAAATCACATCACGCTTTTTATTCTCCATACTGACGTTTCTCTTCCTCTCTCCCCTGAAACAAAACCACCATTAACTGGTTCTTCGTTACACTGCTTTCCTGCAGGATTTTTGATAGTGCCTAGTAGTGGTAAGGGCTGGATTTACAGTTCAACATACAAAAAGCAGTTTGTTTTCAGCCCTGTGTGGAGCTCGCTCTCAGGTTTTGAAAGTAATTTTCAGGAGTAGCCTTCCTTAGCAGACATTTTCTGGGATGCAGTCAGTGTTGAACTTGCCAGGTGCCTGATGTGAGATGCAGTGACGTTACCAGGCTGATTACTTGGATGGCTCTAAAGTGAAGGCATCTGGTTAGGACTGCTGGCTAGTAGAAGAAAAGACACTAATTAAATATTTCTTGCCTTTTCAGGTTTGTCCCTCTGATTAACCACTTTAAAAATCACTCCAGGGAGAGCCACACAGTTATCTTTGAAACAGAGAGGCATGATTAAACATTCCTTTGCTAACAGAAAAATAGTAAAGGGAAAGGAAAGCAGTCAGCTCCTGCAGGGTTGGCAGATTATTACTGGATTCAAACTAGCTCTTAAGCCTTTCAGCCTGGCAGGGGAAAGCCTGAGTGGTCTTATGGAAGTTGCCAAAGAATCCCATTGCCACACACCATTTGACCAAATTTACTTTTTCTCCCAAGCTAATTTTGCCATCAAAATGTGTCTATAGCTGCACATGTGGGTGGAGATCTAATGGCACCCTCTTCTTTAAGAAAACCTGTACTCCTGAACTGAGTATACACCAAACCTATAGCAGTGATCACCAAACTGTTACCTTTGCCAGTTTTTCACATTTGAGCTTTTCACCTTGTTTTCAGTGAAAAAATCTCAAATGCATCAATGTACGGATCACCAGAGCTCTAATTTAACCTTCCAAGTTACACACGTGATAACTACATTAATGATCAGCAGTTCCACTGGTCTTTTACCAAAGACATGGTGGGTTTGAGAGATCTTTTCCTCTCTTTCTTATTAACTAATGACTGAGAGATCCTTACTCATGAAATTTCCTTGCCTGCTGCTGCCAAAATTAAAGCCATAACACCACACAAGATCTATGCTGAGGTAACAAGGTTGCAGACTTGTTCTGTGATCTTTGACAAAGTACTTTATCACAGGTGTTTGCACAGCTGTGGTTTCAGCAGTATATTTTTAGTGTCCTAACGTTCCAAAAGAAACCTTCTTTATCAGTGAAAGTTTAACGTCATTAGAGTCAGTTCACCACTAATGCAAAAATTCCGGGTAGTGCTTTCATTCCTTACATTTCATTTACACACTAGGTAGCGCTTTGGATGTTCTTCTAAATGGTCTGCAGCAATCTTCTAAAGGATGCATGTACACAAAAATTGCACAGTGACCTCCAGCTGTAAGAAAACACCCTTTTTAAAATTAAATTATTTCTGGAAAAAATATCCCTCAGTACTGCATGGGCTACTCTCAGGTAGACTAAGTCTGAAAGTAAAAAACGTTGTTAGGTTTGCTAGCTATGGTAAAAAAAGGCTATAAAGTGTTAGATTTCAAGTTATTAACCCCAGATTGGCTGTAAAGCTTCAAATGTTTAAGTTGTTTGCTTCAATTTCATAGCCTCTATAAGCTTTAAAATTTTGGCAAGATTTCTGCAGACCAAAAGTCCTAAGGTAGATGTACCTGCAAATTTCCCAGTTTGGAATTAAAATAAATTCTGTAACATGACTCTGAGAAAACAAACCCTCAATGGCACAAAATGGAGCTGCCTCTCCAAGCCCTCACCTAAATCGTGACGAGACCTTAAGGTATCCAGAGGAGTGTGATGGAAATGTTTTTACCTTTTCCTTAAAGCACTCCACAACACCAACAGCACTTTTAAACTTCAAAGTCAATGCTGTTGGACAGCAGACTAGAGCAAGATAAAGAAAGGTTGGTTCTGCCAGGTAAGACACGGAAATTGCAAACAGATCTCCGCCCTGCTCATTGTGTCTGTGCATGGCACAGCCTTTCTTCCTCCCTTGCCCTCAGTCCAGCGGGGTTTCCCAGGGTAACAATCTGTAGCTACAGGAGCTCCTTTGGATCCCTAGGAAATTTCCCCTTTTGTCTTCCCCTTTGAAACTCAGATTCGAGTCTTTCCACAGCTCTTCTCCACACCCCCACCCGTGCTGCCAAAAGCAGCTTGCTGTCTCCTTCCTGCCTAATTCTTCCCCTGGGAACTTCCCCAGCTGAGCTTCCTCAGGTGCTTCCTGGCACTGTCTTTGCCTCACCTACCCAAAACTCTCAGTCAGACTCAATATTCAGTGTCAGCCTGGACAATGCCAGGGAGCAGTCCTTCCCCTGCTGCACAGCCAAGCCCTTTTATCAAAAAGGCTGGGAAAATGCAGTAATAGGTGGTGAAACACACACACAAAAAGCATCACCTCCCTCAGACCCTGGGAAACGGTGCTGGGCAGAGGTGGCTCACCCAGCAGAAGCCTTTTCCAGTGGTGTCTGTATTGCTGCCAAAAAAGTCCGTGCATCAGTGAGCAGATGGAATTGTGCATCTCACTGATACCAGACACCAGGGCTACTTTGTCTGTTCATGACTGCTCTGCTCGGTACAGAAAGAACCATTTCTACGAAGTTAAATTGAATCTTACTCTTGGTGCATGTTGCTGTTGTTTGTATGGAACAAGTGTGCAGTGATGTCTCTCAAATGCATTGGATTAGTGTGGAAATGCTACACAGAAATCAGGAGAGGGATTGGGATATAAAATGTATAGAGCTTAGATGGTCCCAAACACAGGCACATTCCTTTAAAAACATTACTCTGATTTTGTGAGATTAAAGATTGAGTTATTATTAGTTTCTTTGAACTCTTACTCTGAGATGTCTTAGAGAAGACCTGACAGAACCCAATCTTCACTGTATTTATACACATTTTCTGAATCCTTATCTGTTCAGATATGGTTCAGAGAGACTCATGTCTCGGTTTTTGTCAGAGATAACTGAAGGGTTACACAGGTCTAAACATAACTCTTCATATCAGCACTAAGGCTCGAGGAAACTCTGAATTGCAGCACTTTATACTGAAGGGATCCCTAAATGATTCTTTTCTTCTCACAATCATTCAGGAGCTTGAAAGTCCAGGGAGTAGCCTCAAATCTCTCATTCTCATAAATTTGACAGAGGTCACAGCATGGCCAATTCAGCTGAAAAGTGTTATTACAGAAAAACTTGATGATACTTTTATGTTCACTGATGTGAACATAATTCTCTGGGTCTTTTAGCTACATATAGCCTGCCTTATCCACAGAGACACTTCAGCAGATATATATGGTACCATGAGCAAAGTTAAAAGTGATGAATATTCCGATTTATAACTTCTACTGATGACAAAATGATAGAAAATCTTAAAAATACGGGTGTTATTATATACACTGTGTAACTCCAGTCAGCAGATAAGGGATGGGAAACCAAAAACATTTATCACACCTGAACTGAGGGGACACTTCCTTGAATGACCCTTGTTGCCTGTAAAGAGTTGAGCTGATGTCTCTAACCAATGGACAAAAATCTTAAATATAGGGTTAGCTCTGTAGGTGTTAAGCGTGGATATGAATCCATAATCCTTTTTGGTTTTAAGGACCCCTCACAGGGAGAAAAAAGCATATATTGAAGAGCTTTTTTGCCTGACAGATTGAATCATCTAAAGAGATCTCAACCTGCTGAGTTGACATTGCACCTCCTAAAGATCAACCACTGGGTTGTAACTACAGAGGCGCAAGAAAGTAATTATTATAAATAAATTCATCAGGGATGAGGAGCTGGAGAAACAGGCCAGATGCTCCTCCTTCCACTTTAAAGCTGTGGTAAGGGGAAAAGCAGACCCAAGAGAGAGTCCCTTGGTAATAATCCCAAAGCAGAGGCTGCCTTCACCCACCTCAGGCTCCAGGTCCTCAGCTTTGGCCTCGGCATGATCCAAGAGTTTAAGCACACAGCCCAGATAAATATTACTTTGTTAATCTTCATTAGAAATCTACTTTTAAAGCTGATTCGCAGTGAAGTCACTTAGTCAGATGAAATCATTGCACACTAAACAATCCTGTTAGGGATGCTTATCCAAGCAAAGGGCGTTCAATTGCATTTCCATTAGCAGCACTATATGGTTATTGTCCTTAAAGACAGGGCTCTTAGACTTAATCTATTTTCTTAGAGCTGAATTTTCTCAAGAACTAAAAGTTAATTTTTACTACTTTCTGGCAATACAAAATCAGGTTGCCTGCAGATCGATAAAACAGATTTGAGGACTGAAAGTGGCCCTGCCCAGTACCGCAGCTCTGCCAGGGCTGAGAGCTCCCTGAAATTTTAAGAAATTCTGGATTATCTAAGTCTAATGATGCACATTATTAAATAGAACATTATTTAATGAGAAAGTCACCAGCTGTGGTGAACAGCAGGTGATTTATCTATCAGGAAAAGAGTATTTTTTCAACAGAGAATATGATGTTTCTCTCTGTTGAATTCTGCATAGCTCAAGAAGACAGGAGAGATGCTTGATCTCATCCTTTTTACTTTCTGTAGCAGTTTTCTGGAAGGACAAGTCCTCCCATTAAATGAGGGGGAGATTTTCTGCTTTCCTTGCCTTGTTTCACTCTCTGCCTTCTCACCTGTGGGACTAAGGCAGAGTGCTTTTACTGAAGTAAGGAAATTGCTCTGACTCCTCCTTCAACCTTGACCTGAAGACAGACACAGATTTGGGGAGCCTGAAGTTGAGCCTGAATTTTTGAAAATAGGACATAAAGTATATCTTTCCCCAACAGCAATTTTAACTTTTTAGTGTGCTCTCTGCTTTCTTGTCTGTCTCTCCTGGGAAGATCACACCAGGTTTTGTGTTATGTTCCCATATATTTGCACTGGTTTCTGTAGTTAACTTTAATTAAAGCCAGGGTATGTTTTACTTTGGTTTTCTCCAGACAAAAAGTGCTTTTAGCTAAGAAATGGTGTATTATAACATTAGTATAGAGTGGCTTTGTTTCTTATATGGCTTTGCACTGAAGGCATTGCTGTAGATGATCCCTTGAAGACATCTCCAGATGATGTTTCCACTATTGTACCTGACATTGAGGCAGAGCTTCTAATAATCTGCTGCTTGAAAACTGGGGAAGCCAGGCACTGCTATGGAATCATTCACACAGGTGAAAATAAATACTGATTTGATACACTGCTAAGGCTGAAAGCAAAAATTAAGCAAAGGCTACGAATAAATCTTGTGCAGGAGGAATCAGTCTAATAATGAGGAAAGAGGAATCAAAAAACCACAACTTTCACGTGGCACTGGTGCTTAGATTGGACTGATTCTCAGAATCTGAGACATTCAGCCACAACAGCCATGTACACATTACTGCTCTGACAACACAGAGGGGAAGGATGCTGCAGGGAAGAGACATCCATAGCTCATGGCACACTTCAGACTGAAGTTAGACAAATACAAACATGCTCAGCCTCATATGACAGTAACAGTATTATGAGCACTTGATCTCCTTCAAGCCAGATTAGGTCAGGGATGGCTTCAAATTATTTCCGTTGCATAATCCCTCATGGGCTCACTTGTGATCCACTTCAAAGACCAGCACTACCAGCAGTGCATAAAGAAGCCAGAAACAAAACTTGCACAAGGTGGAGATAAAATTCCCATTAGTTTCAGATGAGTTAGGATTTTGTTGGGTTTGTGCTGCCTCTAATTAGCAATCAGGCACAACAATCATTTCTGTGTGCACCTCATGCCAGCGAACACTTCATTATAGAGGTCTCCGCTCATTTTTTTCCCTTGTTTGAGATGTATTAAGATGGACACTGCAATTAGTGCAGGGTGAGGGTTCCTTCATACAGTCACCTCAAATGAATGTAGCCACAGAAGCGTGGTTACAGCAGAAGAGGAGGCACATGCTCCTGTCAGAGTGGGGAGATAACGTGTGGTGTGGAAACGCCACGGTGGCATCAGGTTCATTTGGCTCCACACGCGGTCGCGGGATGTCTGAGCATCCTGACTTCATGACCAGGTCCTCAGCTCCCATCCCCACCCCTTCCCAAGCAGTTTTGGCTTGGACAGCCATGCCTCCCTGCACATGTTGTGGGTGTGCAACCTTCAGTCTACTCCTGAGTACCATTCTGGGCTGGCAGCCTCGATGTCCAGGAGTAGCTAGAAAACAACAAAGACTTCAAAAAAAAAGCTCACCTCATACAAGTTAAAAACCAACCACGCTTTTTCATGGCTGCTCAGAGAAAAGGGAAAAAAAAACATAAAGTTGGAGTGGACTCCCAATTTTGGAGAAAAGTATAAGTATTGCTCTCTTATTCTAACTGCGACTTCCAAGAACACAAAAATGCAAAAACCATTTGGACAGATAAAATAGAGCAGGAAATACATGTCTTTACCTCATTTAATTTATCTTGATTTCAAAATGGTGAGATGAGATGACCCCAGTGCTGCAGAAACCAAAGCCTATTCAGACCTGCTTTTGTTTTCTATTGTCTTAAAACTGAAACCCGAAGCAGTGAGAAAATAAATGCAGTCAGACGGAGATCACTGGAAAACTGAAGGAGGGAAACAGTTTTCATTTTCCTTATATATAATTCATATATATAATCATACAAATTTGTTCTTAACTCCTTTTGTTACACAGCACAAACAAAAGTGGCAATCAGCAATGCCTATTTTCAATAAAATTCATTTCATAACTTGAAGAATGGGAATAAATCTATTGATCATAGTGGGCACATTTTGCAATGAAGGAACTGATACAATGCTATACCAGCAGAAAATATTCTGAGGCATAATTAACGTAGACAAAACCTGAAATACAATCAATTGCTATGTTTTTTTAAAAAAGAAAAAAATAAATTACTCTGAGCTGTCCTGCTAAAAATAGCTTCCTGCCATCAGTTAACTAGTGCATATAGAATTTTTATTCCCATTGAGTTTTTATGTCATCACCACATTGTAATGGTTTGCTGGTAATCCTTTGGCATTAATCATGAATCCAAATTAAAATATTCATTCCTGCATTTATTTGCATTTACTGAACTATTCTTTCTTTAATTTCATGTAAATTTCACAGCTCCTGCATTCATTTCCAAAGCCCTATTAGCAAAAAAATCAGCTTTAATATTCTCACCCATGGTTGGATCAAATACACAGTAGTGGGTTTTGCTAGAGAGAAATCTTATAAAATATCACAACTAGAGAAAGAGAAAATAGAACAAAAATTTAGGGAGCTCAGTTTTGTAGTGTTCAAAACCAGGCATCTGCAGGGGAATAGCTTTCACATTCTTAAGAAAGGGAGTCCAATTTATATCATCACCTTTAGGTCCTGTATGAGGAGCCAAGTCTGGGTCCTCCTAAAAAGTGGAAATTTTATTCTCTGATTTCTTAACACACAAGGCTGCCTTTAGCATCACTGATACAATTGAGGACACTGGCTGAGTCCTGATCATTTGTCAGGCTGATACAAAAGATTTACCCTTTGTGATCAAAAAACTATTAAAACCACTTCTCATCCATCACAGCCCTGAGCAAACATGCCATGGACTGACCTCACCAAGCAACATTTGCTGTAACCTACCTGACCAGCACTTTTCATCATAAGATAGCCATCAAAATAATTCCTAACTTGCAGTCTGAAGCTATAAAATGAATCACACGATATTTACGTGCCCTGTGGTCCTTTTGGCCCAGGCATTATGGCATACCAGGGTTTAATGATCTTAATAACCCCATATGGCTTGCTGAGAAATTAGATTTTCCCTTTGGTTGCAGAAGGCAATTTTCAATTATAGCAGATGGCAAAACAGTGAAGGTCTGAGAAGTCAAGAACTGACTAAGAAACCTCAGATTAGTACTTAGGCCTTATGTTGCTCAGCCTAATAATGTCAGTGGTTGAATTTTTGCCCCAAATGAAAACAGTCTTGAAGCAGAGCACGGCATTTCAGCAGAGCAGTCCTCCAGTTACACCTGCAGTTCAGAGGGCCACAACAGACACCCAGAAAGCCACAGATGCCTATGGAAAGAAAAAAAAACTTTGCTGTCCCACCTGCACAGCTCAGCAGCCATTAAGATTGCATTATATTGGAAATTGGAGAGAGCCGTGCTGAACTCCAGGACAATGAAGGTAGAGATCCTTCAAAACATAAGTAAAATTTCAGTGAGATTTTATATCACCTTACAGATTTGGGGGGTTTTTTTTGTTTATTTTCCTTTTTCACCCTCCAAGCAAGATAAAATAAATCTGCACTGAGAGCCTGTGACTTCTGTCTACCCCAGGGAAAATCAAACAGAACCTTTCTATCGGAAAGATGCTTTTTGCCAGTGCGCCTGGTCCCCATGGCACACGTGGGACTCCTCTGGAAATCAGCTGGTCAGCAGGAGAAGGAGGCTGCTCACCATAGGTTGGAAAGTGACACCTCTTCCCGATGGGATTGCTCTCCTGCCACAAGGAGCCCATGACTGGTGGTGGGAGGTGCACTGGGAAGTGCCATCTGGAAGGATGTTCGTGACTTGCCTCCTACCAGAGCATCCCTGGACTTCATTCCCCATCCTCCTTCCCTTGATCTGGAAACTGTGGATGTAAGTGTTGAGGGGAGGAGGAGGAACCAGACTTCATAGCACGTTTCTTCAGTGTTAGCTCTAGGTAATGCCTGGAAAATATGTTCAGGGTAATGAGGAGTGTTTTAAGGAGCTGTTTAAGACCTTTAGGGGTTAGTAGAGATTTTCCTGTGTCCTTGCAGAGTCTGCTCCACAGCACAACCCGCTGCCAATTCTCTCCCTCCCTCCCAGAATGGCTATGCACAGAGAATGCAATAAATTTGCAAAGCTTTTTCTGCTCTCCCTTTTTATATGTTCAGTGGAAGGCAGGGCTCTCTAATGCCTCTTGCACAATTCATGGGGAGACACATGAAGTAGAAAATAGCACCTCTGCTAAGTAGTACACGATTGCTTTAGTGATGAGTTTACAGAGGGAATCTCTTATGGAGGCACCGTAGGGGGGGAAAAACTAAAACAGCTGAAGGCTCACAGATTTACTTCTAAATCCTCTGCATTTTTCCCAGTGACTTTTCAAACACTTACAAAAGGTTTAAATTAATTGTGATCAAGCTTTTATGCAGTATCTGTCAGAAGAAAAGTCATCTCAAAAGACATCTGATCTTGATCAGTGTGTTATAGACTGGATCAGCCAGGACCCTTTAACCCAGATTATTGAAAATTTCAGACTAAAAATTCAGAATTCAGCTACTTCTGCATTTCCTAGCTTCCTTATTTTGCACCTTTAAAATGGGACTATATTAAAGTAACTTGAGAATGGAATTCTAGTGAAATATTAAATAATCAAAAAATAAATAATGCAATGATGTGATGATACAGCACAGTCAGTGGGCATTAAAATGGAGGCAGAATAGAAGAGCTCTAGAAAAACATAGATTTTAAGGCTAAAATAAAAAAACAAGAAATGTAACAACTGATATTCCTAATCTGTGGGAAGTCTGTAGTGCAATGTGTACTTTGCTCTAGACTACTCTCCTGATCTTTTTACCCCTTCAGAAAAAGGAATAAAAAGAAAGAGAAGAATTAACAACACCAAATTTCTTCAGCAATTGTGTTAGGCATATTGCAATATACATAATAGATGAGATATTATTAATACAGAGCTATTCCACTGAGATGTTCTGGATAATATAAACTAGAAGTACTCTTAAAAAATAATTCCCTCTCATGCAGCATTTCAAATATTTCTATGTACTTCAATTTTTTATTACTTTTTAAACGAGCATCATTGTCTCTGGATTCTGATTCTCAACTCTGCCCCATGTTATTTCCAGGCTGACATATCACTGACATAGTTCTCATTTAATGGGCTGAGACTTCCTCCATTGAAGGAGGAATTCCCCCTGACTGTGATGATGCTACTTTGCAAAAACTTTTATCTGCACAACTTGTGGTGGGATCCTGTTAAGAAAAGGCACATTTGGGAAAAAAAAAAGCCTGGAAGACATACGGTTCCTTGTAGAAAGAAAAGTCTAACAACATTGAACATGACAGCAGTGCTAATGGCATTGGGAAATTTGGTGATACAGCTGGAAAACAAGAGGGCAACACATTATGAGAACAAGACAGGGAATGCACGGTATCTCTGCTTGTGCTAAGATGTTTTCGGAGCTTTGAAACAAGATATTTCTAAATATCTTTTTGTTCTGGACCAGAGAGCATTCTCCTTTTTACCACCTTCACAGCTCAGGAATTGAGACCTGTATAGCACATTTATCTTATGCTTGCAATTCAAAGCAAATTGCTGCTGCAAAACCTTTTAGCGTGGCAGTTATATTTCACTTTACTGACAGAGAAAAGGCGTTGTGTAAAACCTTTTTTGGGAACCCACACTTCCTCCCTTCCTGTCTGTTTAAATATGAAAACATCATGAGATGGTCTATTCTGTGCACTGACAGTCCTTGCCCGTAGATGCCATAACTGCATTCATTTCTGATGGGTTGTGCAAAAAAAAAACCCCAAAAATCCAACTGCACAAAGGCAATTCAAGCATCCTCCTTCAGTGTAAGGGGATTTGGTCCTCTTCCTTCATCCACCCAGGTTTGGTAGAAGCTTTTCTGTCTGTTTTGTTCAGCGATGATGATGATGATATCAGAAGGGATTCCCAGTGATTTATCGGATTACCAGAGACATGCATTCAGGACACTGCCAGATTTGCCTGGATAAGCAGTATTCCATGCAGCCCCTCTTCTAGATACATCTACCAACCAATCCTGTCCCCTTTGCCCTCCAGCTTTTTTCTCTATAATGCCAGATGTGATCTGATTTTGCATGTCACTTCTGTAAAAGGAGTGGCCAGAGCAGGGAGGGAAGGGCAGTTCTTCCTTGGGGGACCAGGGGAAAGAGGTCCCCACGTGCAGAGCAGGACGGGCACCATCACAGCCGGGCATTTGGTGGGAACAGAAAGAAAACTCCCCATGCACCGATGGTTCTGAACATGTCCAGGCAACAAGACACTGAAATCAAGCTTGGGAGAAAAGCCCTGCCTCCCTCATGTCTCTTCCTGTGGCTCCCCTCACCCACTTCTCCCTTTAGTTTCTAATCCCCACCAGCACTGAACCCACCTCACTCTGTCCTCCAGCAGAGAGAGTTTCTGCGTGCCTGCTCTCACAAGCCAACTGAGTATCTCCAGCACTTTGTTCCAACAGGGAGGGTTTTCCCCTTTTGAAGACATCATCTTCGGTACACTCTCACACAGAGGAAGAAGGCTCACAAGCTTTTGTGTCTCCAAAACACATCCCTCTTAATTCCCTACACCAGCAGCGGGAAGAGAAGTGGTTTAGAACATAAAGCTGGCTGTTAGCAAGTGTACAACCACGAGGTCCTCAAATAAATAAAACCTTAATGTTGCTGCACATGCAAATTGCAGGAAAATACGATGAGGTTGATGCCTGACCACCGGGGGGGTTCAGGAATTTGGCTGTCTCTGGTAGAGCTGAACTCTGGAACCAGCCCTTGGGATCACAGAGCAGAGCACAGCAGACTCAGACAGATGTAAGACTAGAACTACACAGCACACAATAATCTGCCTGCCAGAGAGATGAAACAAGGAAAAAGAAGAAAGTTGAGGTTCAGTGTAATTACACAGGATCTGTCAGGTTCATCCACGAGTATACTGGGGCTGGATCACCAGCTGTACTGATTGACAGTGTTCACTGAAGATGAAAGCATTGTATTAGCCTACAGCAGCTGCATACATGGCTCTGCTGAATGCTGCTTGACACGTTTCTTGCACTGACATTGTCTTTAATGTGGTGAAGAAGAGCTCAGTGACTGCATTTGTGCAGTCCCTCAGTGCCAGTGACACGAGGATGTGCACCCTGAAACACCCACCCACCCCTGCAGCCTTGCATCTCCCTGCAGAGGCACAGGCTGCGTTGGCACTGCAGTTTTACTTCTGATAAATCCCCTAATTCCTCTCCAACAGTCCATTACAGTTGACTATTAAACCCCACAGCATCTCAGGGCAGCATGGAAAACTGGGAAAAAGAAAAGGCTGCTACTCTAATTAAAGAAATAACTGCACTCACATCCACAAACCAACCAGCTTTTACTCACAGTACTAATAAGAAAAATGAGTTTATCTGCTCAAGTAGTGAAGTGCATTTTTCCACTTGTTTCATCTATAGAATCATTATTGACTTTTTCTTGGGCTGCAAAGGCCAAACACAAATGATGTGGTGGATTGTAGTCAGGTCAATCAGATTAGAGTTAAACCCCAGCTTGGGAAGGAATGGGACAGAGACTGGGCACCTTAGAGAAAAGGCAGTGTGATTGCCAGCGTCCACTTTTGATGTAGCAATCCAGGTTTCTTGCCATACCTGTTCTCTTAACAGTGGGCAGTGAGATTGAAAGGAAAACTTGGAAAGAAAGCTGCAGAGTGACCTGTGTGTCTTTGATTTGCATACTTCAATTGCTGTGGTGGGGAGAGAGCTGAAGTCTTCTTCCCTTCTCCTCACAGTTTGAAAAAAGATAATAGGACAAACACTGTATTATTTTTAAGAGAAGATGTCAAGATGAAAAAATGAAAACGTCAAAAAAGAGGCTGATATACAGCATTACTTAAAGACTGTTTTGTTGAGAAAAAATGACCAAATGATTTACGAAAGGCTTTTAACGGGGCAGTCTTTGGATTACAGTGAAGATGAAAAATAAATGAAAATCTATTTCAAGTTTACTTTAGCCTAGTCATTTGACAGATGAGGGCAAAACCTGGCAAGAGCACAAGTTTTAATCTTCAGATGTAGTGACTTTATTTGCAGTTTTGCCGATTAAAGTCTTCTCTGTGCAAAATAAGAGCTTTTCAGAGCATTTTCAGATGTTTTCGTTGAAGCCACTTTTTTTTTTTTTAACGTGAAACTCCCATGAAAGGCGCATGAGTAAAAAGACTAAAGATGCTTCTGCTCATGGCACAAAGCTCATCCAGACATTGTCCTGACTGTGCTGCAACCGGCGTGTCCACCACCTTCTTCCCTTCCCAATTCTCCTTTCAAGCCTCACTCTTGAAACTCAGCCCTCCTAATTAATTACTGGATTAACCAGCCTAGTATCAAGATGCTCATGGCTGGAGGTGGATCTTGGAGCATGGGCCCATTCTCAGTATGCCCAGCCTGGCATATTTCTGCCTGGCCAGATGGGTCCACCATCTGCTCCTCTTTGAAGGAAAACTTCCTGGAATTAGGGTTTTCCTCTTAACCTTTGTTTGTACAATCCTTTGCTTCTTCTTTCCATTCTTTTTTCTTTTTTTCCCCTTTTCACCAAAATCACCTGAAGCACATCAGAGTCAAATTTAAAAGATAAAGGGGCAGCTCCTCACAGTTTTGGTGCACACCTGGCATGAAATGAGCCCCGCTCTGCACAAAGGCCGCTGGACTGGAGCTGCCTCAGCACAGCAAAGGGCTACTTTGTGGGAAAGTAGGAGCACAGCAGAAATTACTTCTAGTGTATAGGCTTTGGAGAGTGGAGCAAAATCAATCCAAACACCAGGAGTCAAAGGTAGCCTTCTGCTGTTTGCTCAAGCTGTTAGGGCATGCTATATTATTTTTGAGTACAGAATTTATAGATTGAGAGAAGCAGTTGATCTCTTTGAGATGAGTGAAAAAAAAAATAAAGATGGACAAATGGAGAGCTGATATCTAATTCTATGAAAATTTGCCACAGTTGTATATTCATGATGAGCCTATCCCAGCACATCCTGCTCAAAGTCTTACAGAAAATGTGTTGCTAACTACCAGGCAATCATTGATTTTTTAATTTTTTCCCCTCATAGTGCTATTGCTTAGCAGTTGTAGAAGCCATAACTTGGAGAGGAGGGGTAAAT
>VXBT01009025.1:83025-176011 GCA_013400235.1 Oriolus oriolus
AAAAAAATCAATATTATCATTATCAACCGGTGACTACAGTTCACAGCAGCAATAATCTCCTTTGAAGCAGCTTGCAGAAGTACCAGCTGTCATCTACATAAAGCATTACTGGTCAAGTTATTAAATGCAGGTGTTATTTGATGTTTTGGTCATTTTGATTTGGTGGAATTCAGTTTTGGTGACCATCAGTATTGCCTCACATCTAAACCGTATTTGGCCGAGCGCTGCAGTATTTGCTGTTGGCATTATCTTTTCATTACTGCTAACGGTGATTCATCCCCTCATTAAGAGCAACTAATTTTTAACATCCTGCGCTGTTTCTTGCATTGTATATCAGTGGAGTATTTAGATGTGCCTCCAGTCACTAAGTTCTGTGCTTCCTCCAGTAATGCCTGAAGTGATGAGATCATTTGTCACTGGTTTTCCACACACACGCCTTCTTCCCTGGGAGGCAGCTCCTGCAGGGTGATGCTTCCTCTCAATACAGTTTTCTGAGCATCTTTTTCACGTGTTGCACCGTGAAAGCACAAACCTGAGATGCTGTACCACATTAGGGTGGTCTTCAGCAGGACTGAGTCTCCAGGGCATGGAGCAGCTCTGCTCAGACTGAAGTTTACTGTGCCAGAACAGAAATATCCTTATTTATCTAATTACTGCCAAATGCAAATGTAACTGTTCAGAGCTTCAGGCCTTCTCCTGTGTGCCTTGGAGAAAACCTGCAGAGTTAATTCCATTCACAAGTCTGTGGCATCTTGGAGACACTTTCAGGTTTTAACTTATTTTAAAAGGCCACAGGCATGCAGGTCGTGAGTGCTGAGTACACAGGGAGGAGAGCGGTATTGGTCTTCTAAAATGCACTGCGTGTTTCATAAACGGGAATTTATAGCTGAATGTGTTTGCATCTATATTTATATCATAATTTCAAGAAGATGAATGATGATTTGATAAGGAGAAGGATTAGGTCTGTGATTATTAATATACCGAAATCATAAAGGCAGTAGTGTTTTATGTTACCATGATATTGAAAACTCTCCATGAGGAAACAAGAGCTGGTTTGCAAGCTTTCATTGTAACAGAACGTAGCGTTAATCTCTTTGTTGAAGTCCTAATCTATCATTAACTACTTTATAAAGCACGTATGCAATGACAAATACTAAACTCTGCAGGTTAGAACATGGTCTGTTCAGCTTTTTTCCAAGGACTGGGAGAAGTGCTGCTGCCCAGAGAAGCCAGTCCCTCGCTGGAGATCTCACAGTGGAACTAATTGGCTGTAGAAGGAGCTGTCACTCCTGCCCTCCCCTTGCTCCCATCAGAAGGCCACCCTGCCTGCCAATCTCACTGCTGAGCTTCTGCTATTTTTATCCTCTCATCTTTTCCTGATATTGACTTAAAGCCTGTAATTTGTTACACCTGGAACTGCATCTATTAAAGTTAAGGTCTAAGAAACATGCCAAGGTCCACCCACATAGAACCTATCACTTGTGCAGAAAGTATTTCAGAGTCTTCCAAGTTAACATTAATCACATTCCAGATGCAGTTTCTCCAGGTAGATGGGTCAGGCACCTGCCATTCATGTTTGCAGAGACAGGGCTTAACATCAAGTTGTGCTGTAGCAGTTTTGATTACCTTATCTACAAGCTAAAAGCAATATAGAATATTACCACAGGATTTTTTTTTCCCTAGAGCAATACACAAAACCTTAATGAGATTGCATTTATAATATAACCTCAATAAAAATTTTCATAATGCTTGTTCCTATATCACAGCTGTCAAGAGAAAGAGTCCATACTGCATTTGAGACAGTGTTGAGTTGTACAGAATAACTACATACAGTAGGTGTCTTAAACTGTGACTATCAGGAGCTTTTAGTGATTTAAGAATAAAACTTTAAACTTTTTTGTCTCTTGTCTTTTAAAAGAGCGTTAATCTGAACCCATCCTCCCTCCAGAATCACCTACACCAAGCTGCTTGCTTTTGGTGCTTACAGAGGGATTCTGAAGCTGCAAATCACACTGCTTGTGGCTCTTGAATGGATTCTCTACATCCCTCTCATTCCAGCTCTCAGTAGTAAGGATGTCATCTTAGATCCAGGCATTTCCAAAATCAGTGGGGGTTTTGGGCTGGCTTTGTGCACATGATCCAATCCTCCTGGATGTCATAACATGAATAATCCCAATTACATCCCTAGTTGTGATTAGGCAAATGCTTGTAGGAGCATTCACTCATTCTTGGGCACAGGTGTGAGCCCTGGTCAGGTCCCAGAGCTGTGCTGGATAAAAGCTACATCCACACAAGCATCTTCCACTCCCTGGTTTCCCTGAAACCCTGGGCAGAAGCTCAGATGTGCTCCAAATGGAGGATGGGGAGAGAAAGGGAAAAAAAAAAAAAAAAGAGAGAGAGAAAAAAAATAATCAAGATCTCAGGGTACACTGTGGTGTGCTGCAAAATTTAGCCCATGTGCAGCTGAAGAGATTGCTGGTGTGAACGGGAACTGCTGGCAGGAGGAAAGCCTGCAAGAAGAAGCTCTGCTTGTGTGGCTCCACTGATGCTGCCAAAAACCCTAGAAGCTTCACCATGCAACAGAAGTTTTTAACCACCTAAGACGCTGAAATGAAAGAGAAATGCACAAGGAAAAGCGATGGTGAGTTGCTATGTATCACCATTACTGCTAACATTAGACACTTACAAGGGACTGCTCAGCTGAAGACCACAAGGTATGTCACAAAATACTTCACAAATCGTTAGGTAACTAATGGCAGAGCAGCCAGTGTGAATTAGGCAAGAGACTGAAAGGGTCACTTTGCTCATCCTTTCAAGAGGGATGCTGGAGGTACAGCTCTGAAACCACTGAAACAGCAGCAAAACAGCGCAGGGAGTGGAAGAAGGCTTTACCCAGGCAGACAAGCAGACTTGCAGAGAGGATTTGGGAAGATGAACTTCAATTTTCTGTGTGGGACTTCTGCCAAAGACTCCAGGACAAGCACTTTTCCTTCAGCAGGACACACGTTGAGATTATGTCAAAGTAATCTCCCCTGGCTTTCACTCAACAGTACAGGCAGAAGAAATCAGCTCCCCAAGGAGGAAACACAAAACACTTTTTCTAAATTTCTTAAGAAATGTGATTTCAGATATACCTGGAATATTTCCCTTGACCGTAAACCCGCCCAACCTCTGTTTTTTAATCTCAAAACACAGCTCACTTTTCAGAAAAAGCTGCTTCAAGTTAAGAAAGAGAAACATTTTGTTGAAAAACAGAGTGTTGTGATTGTTACCAGTGAGATGTAAAAGGAGATCTGGGAACTGTCTCTTCTTTCTGAAATCTTGTTGATGTGCTGATTCAGAGAGAAATTGTCACCTGCTGAATTACCAACAGGTGAGGCTCACTGCTCAGCCAGATGTTTTAGAGCTCTGTTAGGAGCATGTGTTGCTTTGTGACAGGTGGGGAATCCTGCCCAGGATACTTTCAAACCCCCAAATTCACCAGTATCCCAACAGATGAAGTGAAAAAAGGGATTTGTTTGGGGTGCTGAGAAGGAAAGAAAGGGTTTCCCCTTAAGTCAGGTTGAAGATTTTTAAAAATAGTAACAATAAAAAAGAGGTTTTTTTCAAAATATGCTTTCAAAAACTGAGCTTTCTTGAGAAGTAATACAAATAAATGGCCGTATTTGAGAAGATGATATGAACAGAGAAGCTGTTCATAAATATGATTTCAAAAATGAATATAAATTTGTGGTTGGTGTCACTGCAGAAAAGGAATCAGTAAATTTACTACATCAGCAGGCAGGAGGGAACACTGTCAGCCTTTTTTCCCCACATTGAGTAGCTTTCAGGAAACTAGATGATTTTAAATGAGGTTATGTATTTTGTAAAGGAGGGGAACATTCCAACAGACTGACTCCGGTGTGGTTCCAAAAGCAGTGACTGTAGCAGTACTCAGAGTTTAGCCTAGTTTAACACAGTGTTATAGCAACTGTGCAGAGCTGCTTCTGCAGATTGTGTTAAACTAAGCTTAGCACCACTTCTGTCATCTTTGTGAAGTCACTGGTCTCAGTCAAACCCCACTCATGGTGCAGGCTGTGCCCTGCTCACCACACACAGCCCATGCCACAGGGATACTGAGCTACCCTTGCTGGAAACACAAACTTGGGGTTTGTTAGCATAAGCCATCATTTATTTCTGCTTGCCTTTTTTTTTTTTTTTTTAAATGAGATAGTGGCCATTCTATTCCTTTTTCTGCTTTCAAGCACCCCTTGCCTTCTCACCCCTCATGTGGATTTTTAAGTTATTGCACAGTGCGTGAAGCACCCCCAGAGCAGCGTAGGGGCGTGCAAGAAGCAGTGGCTGATTGGGAGCGGCTCAGCTTGGTACAAACACCACGGATAATCACATTTCACTCAGCCTACCCAGCAAGCTGAGATCCCCTGAGATTTTGTCTCTGAAGACATGCCAGACCGAATTCTCTGGTTCAGAGAAGGTCAGAGGTTAGAGAGGGGTTGACTGTAATTTAAGCGTCTCTCAAAGCCCTCAGTGTGCCATTCTCACTCACACAGCCCAGTGCCAGGAGAATAAGCATAGGGAGGAGCCTAAATGCAAGAAAGTCTGAATTACTGCAAGGACTCTGATATCTGCATGTCTTCTGAATTTTGTCAGCTGCAGAGGGATCCCTCTGGGATAGCACAGGAGTGGGAGGCCACCGTGTAGGGTGCAGCCCAAGGCCATTTGGCACTGCAAAGCAATCCCAGAAACACCACTGTGGGGTCACAGCACCTGCAAACAATGAATACCAAAGTGCTGCAACAACTTTCCCTAAGGTGTCACTTAGTACAGGTATTTCTCCTCTTTTGGTATCTCTCGTGTTGGAAGACAGCTCTGGACAAACACAGTAAGGATTTAAACCTCAGCAGGGAGAAAACCCATTTCAGTGGAAAGACCATCTTGGTCCTCGGACAAGTGGACAGAAATGTGTTGTGTATAAGTTTAGTCTGGAAGTCACCAGGAGATTTTAGGCATTAGAAGCCATTTATCCATAGGATCAGCCTCCCACAGCAGCAACTGGAAGTGTCCTCCAAAAGACACCTTGTCACAGCTGATCCAAAAATCCCTCAATAACCAGAATAGAAGGCTCAGGAAAGAATCCTGGACTCACTTCTGTCCGAAAACCAAGAAAATGCTCTTGGAGAAGGCCAAGGAGAACCTGGCCTTCCTGGCAATGTAAGGACACCATTCCTGGAGGTGTTCAAGGAATGACTGGATGTGGCACTTGGTGCCACGGTCTGGATGACAAGGTGGTGTTCAGTCAAAGGTTGGTCTCAATGATCCCAGGTCCTTTCCAACCTAAATGATTCTGTGGCTGCTGCCCTAGGGGAAGATGAGGTAAGGGACATGTCTGTGCCAGGGGATGTGCCACAGAAGAACCTCAGAGGTCCGTGCTGTCTCCAAGGACAGAACAGACACCACCCACCCCTACTTTCAAGGATAGGAGTCCTAGAAAAGGAACATGCACCAAAAGGTGAGCCTCAAAGCTCCTGCAGGAAGAGTTAGCAGAGCCTGTGTGTCCTTCAAGCTGCCAAGCTGTGCTCTCACAGCTGCCTGTTACACACCCACAGGAAAAGGTCTAACCAGATGAGCAATAAGGCATGAGAGCAATTTTTCTTCCTTAGTCAAATAGTTGAGGCTACTGCTGACACTGAATGGCCTTGGATCAGCAGTAAGGTGCAAATGTGCAACTTACACAAAAATACAGCCACCTATTTCCTTTGAAAGGGGAGGTTTAAACTTCCAAGTACAAAAGGTATTTTGCCCCTTTTTCTCATTAAGCTGTACAGTTCCCTTCCTTCTGCTAATCAAAATGCTGTGCTGATTTAACAGTGTCACTGTGTTCTGTGAAAAGCTTAAGATAGCTCTTTTATCACCAGTTAGAACACCAGTGACTTGAAATTAGTTGTATACATGTAGGGGAAAACAGACTGTCTGTCCCTCTGCCAGAACAAACAACTCATCTTCATCTGACTGCATAGAGTAGGGGTAAGCAATCCGTAAGGAGGAAGAAGTTTTAGGATCTTAATAGCTGTGGGATGGCTGACTCAGCTTTTTGACATTCTGGTTAGAAAAAAAAATTAAAAATCACATAATCTAGACAATCCTGTCAGCTGAAAAGCAAACTAGGTCTGCAAGCAGTGAACCTCAGGCCTCTGTAAGAGTTCAGGTCTGTGTCCCCTTTTAGTCAGGCTTGAAAAGGCAGTGTGAGAAAGGAAGGTGAATTATTTGGGTTAGTTTTTATGCCTGGGTTTGTTTTATGAGGCACACAGTTGTGCTAAGGTAAGATGTGTAAATCCTTGGGGTTGGGGATACCAGCTGCCTGCCTCCTGCCCACACCTGCCTCCGTGCTACCTTCCTTTGCATCCTGCCTAGGCTTCCTCTTGGGAAAACAGGAAAGTTTATCTTCTGTCTCTATCCTAATTGTTTCAGTTTTTCTAAACTGGAAAAAACTCCAAAACTAAACAGTTCTATTTAAAAAAAAAAAAAAAAAACAAAAACGCTGTTGTCACAGTAACAGAACCCCCCACCCACCTGTGATCACAGAGAATCCCTCGGGGCTCACAGACATGGGCAGGGATGGACAGGGAGTGCTCCCACAGCTGGGGAGGGTTCATTTTACACCATTATTTCAGGAGCTGCAGCATCAGAGCCCACTGACCACCCGGGGGTGGGGGCTGCAGAGAACCCGTCCCAACACCCAGGGCCAGGTGGACACAGGGCCCAGGACTAGGAATGAAATGGGAAAATGAATGAAATTAGATCTGGTTTTCCCCATGTGGAAAGGGTCCAGGAGCTTCTGATGGTTTGTGACTTCCATCCTCAGAAGTGCAGCACTCCTGGGAGCACTTCATAAACCAGGCCTAGGAAAGCAGCGAGTGCTGGGACCAGTCAAGGCCCAAAGGAAAGCCCACATGGCCTATTGTTTGTTATGACACCAACATATAATATTAGTCCATGCCTAAAATTTGCCAAACATTATCTCTGTGTCACACACACTCTTCTTTATCACCTGAAACTGCCCAGGTGTCAAACAGCAGCTTGCTCAGACAGGGTCCCATAAGAGGCAAGAGGAAGCCTTCAATTCTAGTGTTCCCACAGCCCCTGCCAGAAGTAAACCCAAACTCTGACAGCACAAGGTCTGTCCCTAACTCAGGGAGCAGAGCAAGTCCAGAACACGCACAGACTGTGTCCCTCTGGATGTTTCATTGCACCTCTGTCACCAGCAGTTCATCCCACCCATCCCATCCCATCCCCAAATGGCTCCACTGTGAAGCCTGCACTGGCACATGTTCCTCCCACACCTCCTGGGGTCTGTCCATCACACCCATCCTTAGTGCTTCTTTCCTACCAGGTCATGGAGAGCCCGAGGTCTCACTGGGCTTAGGAGTTTTCCTGATCACCCCCCTGTAATTTTAAAAGTCTCCTGATTTTCCCATGCATCTCTCAGCCCAGGTTTGGAAAGCAGTTTCTGCGTCCTTACCTGGAACTTGCCATTAAATGAGAAACATTTGTTACCGCTGCAATCTCAATACTGTGCACAAAGTTGGTACTCACATGCAACCATGGGGCAGAAAATAATAAATACAATAAATGTATTCTAAACACAGGTGCCATTTTCCTCGTAGGACACTTATTTCTGTTTTCTGCCAATGGGCTATCAACCCAGAAACCCCAGCAAAGACATCAGGTGTGCCCCATCACCAACCTGGGAGGGTGTGGCAGGACAGAAGCGTTTTATAGCAGCTTCCCAGTGCATTTAAGGCTCACTGGTGAAATGTTCAAAAGGAACTTTTAGTCAGTTCTCTGCAGGAATTAGCAACATCAAAATATTGCACACATACAGCAACATTTTGGCCCATTTTGGGGCTAGTCTACACATAAGTCAAACCAGACAGCAGCAATTTCATACCTGCTCAGTATTCTGAAGTGCTGTTTATGTCTCCTCATGTAATTGTTTCCGAATGTCTCCATGCCATCAAAGTAATGAGGTTACATTTAATTAGAATATATGAAGATATTTAAAAATTAAGTGTTATTATTTTGTACACTTTTCAAATAGCATAATTGCCTGAAAATTACTCCCTTCTGCTTCTTTCAGTTATAAACATCACTTTCCTTTTCTAATCTCATAAGGAAATAAGAAAGGTCATCCAGAAGAGTGCTATGGCTCATTTTGCACCTTGCACCTCAGGTTCAGTGCTATTGTATCAGAGATCTCAAAATGCCCAGGTGTCTGCATCAGAGCTGATCTGAATAGGAATATTAAAGTTCCTGTTGAACTGAAAAAACAGAGCTATACTTACCCTTTCCAGCCAGGAGGTCTGCACAGGACTAACACCACAGTGCTGTGGCTGTGGCCCTCTGTTAGTACCACTTACTGCAGATCCAGGTGAGCTCACTTGAAATAGATGCACAGGTAATTTTCAGCCATTTATCAGCCTCTTGATGTTAGCAGCAATTAGGGCTGAGCAGCACAGGAGAGTGAAAGTTACTCTAATGTGCATAGGCTGTGATTATTCCTGAGGCTCTGCCATCTGCAGAGAAATCCTCCTCTCCCCTTCTGGGCTTCTCTCCTCTCTCTGCAGCTCAAGGGGAGCAGCCAAGGATTAAGGAGCTGACCTTGAGTCCTGCCCTCGTGAATTTCCCAGTATTTGCCATGGTAAATGAACACACAAACATTTAGCAGCAACGCTAATTTCTTGTCTTCTTTGGAAGTGGAACACTTTGGTGCATTCCAGAAAATTCTGCCTATTTCTATACCCTCACCATCCATTTTCCTGTCACAGACCTGCGTGGCTGCTGCAAAGGATCTGGCTGGGCACAGGCTGTTGGTGTCAGCAGCCGTCACGCACCAAAAGCTGCCTTTGGCTCTGCTATTACAGGTCCTGTGCATGTGTGGAGATGGGCTGAGGGAGACGGTTCAGGATCTCTGGACTGCTCCTCACCGGCACGTAGAGAAATATATCTTATTATTCTGCACCACCAAGTGGCCAGATGGAGCAGAGACTGCAGAACACCTTTGGATCTGGGCTTGCCACATCACCCAGACGAGTTTGGTTATGGTGTGGAAGTTCATATTGGCCTGAACTGGCAAACAGGAAAAACAACACAGAATGTAAGTCTTCATGTCTTGAAAGAAGAAAGTTCCCCTTTTTTTCTGACATCCCCTAAGGTGTTCCTGAAGGTGTGTTGTCAAAACTGCTTCAGTTCTTATTCAGGCATATTTTGCATATTTCAAATTTAGTGGTGGATGGTTCTGTAAATATGTGGCAAATATTTCTGAATGTCACTGTAGTGCTTATGTCAAAAGTGGGGAGAAAACACTTGTCTTTGTTCTTTAGAGATTAATCCCTCTATCTTTAAAAGCGGTAAAAAAAAAAAAAAAAGATGGCATTTCACATAGAAAGATGCATTACATGGTCTAAATAGGAGCTATTTTCCCATTCTTTTGTACCATATGTTCCCTATGCTCAATTGAACTCTTATTTAGTCACTCTCAAGGTACAAGGAATGAGGTCTGCTGCTGATCAACATTACTTGTCCAAAATCCCCACGTGACATAGCAGCTGATCCCATTGCATAACATTGCACATCACATTTAATATATGATATTGATTTGTAACAGGGCAGGGAGCGGTCCCTCATCGTGGTTTGGGAATATCATGTATTGGGAGATTTCTTTTTTCAAGATGTTAATGAGTTGAGTCACTGTCTGAGGATCTTAAATAATAATTTCATAAATAGTATTTCCTTAAGGAATATTTTATTTAAATCTTATTGCAGAGTATCTCACGGGCTCAGTCTTTCAGTGGAAATCTTTGTTGCCTGGATTTCCAGGGGCCGGATGGAGAGGTGTTCCCTGGGAATCAGGACCTCAGCTCAGTGCTTGAAGCCTTCACGTATTTCAATGGGAGACAGACTTTTAACCTGCCTAAACATCTCAACTGGTCCTTTGGATTTTGAGTGTTTAAGTCCCTAAGTATTTTTCAGTGCCCAGCCCCATATTCAGATGGTGTAATTTCATCTGTGTCCCTGCCTCTGGAAATCCACAGTTCCCTGTTCCACAGGTCACTTTGGTTCTGTGCATTGAGCCTTGGAAACCTTCAACAAAAACTCTCTGACTTGGGCACATTTGGGGTTGGACAAAGGCCGTACACACAGAGCCTTAATCCTTGCGTTTCTTTTGAAAGTGGGATTTTCTAAGTACTGGAATTTTCCTTCATAAACCCTGAGGTCACAGCAGCAAGCATCGGTCCTGACCTGTGTGTGTTCCCTGTGACCGAGGAATTGAGAAGTAAAATTGGGATGGAGGCACTCAGAACGCTCAGCAGGGTTTTGTGTCTGTGCCTCACCATTCCTGATTCAACTCATGGCAGTACAGGGGAAATCTATCAGGGATAGCAGCAGATGTTGGAAAACTAAACACGAATGCCAGAAATGTAAGTGGGCTTCTGATTATTTAAATAAAGACAAATTAAGAAGGAAGAATAAAAAGAAAAGGTGTTGGTCTGGAGTGCAGCAACACCTGGAGACTTCTGCCACGATCACAGTGACATTGTGCTGTGCAGGTTGTGAAGGATTAGCAAAACATTGAGCCGGGGGACTCACACAACAAATCAGTAAATCAGTCAAATATGAGTGTCTGCATTTCACAGGTGATGCTGAGAAACAGCGAAAGATGAAGCAACTTGCCCAAGGATTGATGCCAGGTTTGTCCAGGGCTCTGTGCACCTCTGACAGCAGTGCCAGGCTGGGAGAAGCGAGCCTTGGCTCGGGGTTAAGGACCTGATGGTTTCAACCTTTGGAATGAGAGCAGTCAAAGGGGCAATACAACAATGGGATCCCAGCTTGCAAACGACCACTTGCAACCATCCTCTGACTGCAAAAAGCCACGGGGTTTCAGTGCTTCAGGCTGGCTGATATTCGGATTAGAAGTCCCTTCTTTCTGTCGAGGTGGCTGCAGGAGCAATCAGAGCTCATGTACACAGCTGTGGACCAGGCACTGCCCCTGCCACGGGAGCTGGAAGCTTTGCAGTGGATCAAAGGCGTGGAATAACAGGGCACACTCGTTCAGTCTTCCCCCATATTGTGCTACAGGGTTATTTCTTGTTTGCAGCTCAGGACACGCTGAAGGTCTTTCCTCAAAACCATCACCAGCTCAAGCAGGCAAAGCTGGGTGCTTTGCTCACCTCCTCTGCTCCATCCACAGGGTCCATATGTCATTCCTGAGATTAAACCCTGGCTCCATGTGGAGCCCATGAGCAGTTTGCCAATTATTTTCAAGGCAATGAGGATTTTATCCTTTGTTCATCCTGTGCCGGCTGGGCTAACGATGTTCAATTAGAAACTGCTCTTTGTTCTAGTGCAGTCAAGAGGATTCTTGCCAATGGTTTGAATGAGCATTGGATAAAGCTTATGGGTAAATCCAGTCCTTATGCAAAAATCCATGGATCCTCCTGAATTGCTTTTCTCGCAGTGAAATTAATGGGAGCTGTATGAGAACATCTAAGGGAAGATTTAGTTCCTGTTTGTAACAATATGTTACCCCCTGATACTGGGCCTGTTTTGAAATGTTTATTGTTAAATCCATGTATTTTTGGTTATATCTCATTAAGAACATAATACAGCCTTGGAAAGTACATTCTGAAAGGGTATTACAACCGGATTGGGATTACTGTTTGTGAGAGACTTTTAACTAGGGGGAAATTTCAAATTCAATTTACAGTAATGTCAAACCACAATTAATATATAGGCAATGATAAGGGGAACATGCAGAAGAACACATTGATAGCACTACATCAACAAATAAACTTTTGGAGCTAGTAATTAGGTACACAAGATTATTATATGTTTAATTGACTAAAGTGACAATTTGGAATTACATCTAGTCACATTTAATTGGATTTGGAATCTCTAGAGGAAAGGAAACAGAGAGCAGCATAGAGAGGCAGCCATAAAAGCAAACTGATTTTCTAAAGTCTGTTAAGACTCCACATTAATATCCTTTGCACAATAGTTTTTTTAATATCCCTCAGCCTAGAAAGAGCAATGCAATGATTGTCACAGACAGTGGGAGTACTAAAGAGTACTCAATTAGGTGACAAGACAGCGGATTGCTTTTAGTTTGGGGTGGGTTTTAAGCTGTAGTTTAATCAAAGGTGAGCTGTGTCTGAGTTTGCCATAGACAAGTGACATCCCAAGGCTGCCGAGATACGGGGTATTGTACATGTTGATGCTGTCCTAGAAGGAATGTACTTACATACAAGATATTTCATCCCCAAATACTTTAAAGGAAAAAAAAAGAAAAGCCAGGCTAAAATATTGCATAGCATCCATTAAATATTTGCTTAGAGCAAAATACTGAAAAGTTATTAAAATAAAATGCTGCTTTTTGGCAGATAGTTTAAAAAATTTACCAGTGCTTGTCTTAAGGCTGGACAAAGACTGAGAGTTATGTGTAATCTTTTGGTAAAAAACTCATGTTGCACTCTTCTAATATCACCTGCATTAAATACTGCTATATGCATCCTTCCCTCCCTGTACACTCATTTATTCTGCTTTTGTCATGAGGAGGGCCATGACTGCTGACTATACATTCATCATGACGGGAGGCACCGTGTGTGCAACCAGCGACCCCATCCATCTGTATTGGCAGCTAAAAATTGATAGCCCAATGAGGAAGGAGGTGCTTATCTCACTATTAAGATCAAAATGAAGGATTGCTGCTTAAAAGACTGCCGACAAAGGTAGCTCTTGGGCATATCAATCAACAGGACACGATACAGTACCACCGCATTTATAATGAAGTAGATTTTCTTGGACTAATTTTAAGGGCAAAATTCAAGGTTGTTAACCCTTGACTCATACTTCAATTTTATGGAGTGCTATAAAATTTAATTCTGGATACTGTATAGCCCCCTAAGCTATTTTTTGTGAAGTCTTCCTACCTTAGTGACACTTTCCTCTCGCAATTTGCATGGTACTAATCCTCTGACACCTTTCCAAACTCTTCAACTGGAAGGGGAGCAAAAAATGGCTGTAACAAATGGTCTCAGAGGAACCTGCAGCGCTCTGTGAAGGATGAGTAGGCAAGACCCCACTCTACCAAGATTACTGATGTGAGGAGTAGACCATTGAATTTAATGAGACTCATCTCTTGAGTTGTACTCATTTAAGATGGCTGTTCAGCCCCATCAGCACAAATTTAAGTTCAAGGGTACTTCCTTCTACTCTGAGGAGCAAAGCTGGTGGTGAATGGATCCTTTACTGGGAAAGGCTCATTTCTGCAGGAGTTTGCCACTGCCAGTGAAGACCCAGCCTTCACCCCCAGAGGAAGTGGAGCATTTGGGCCTCAGGTGGTGAAAAAGCCTCCTGCCTCCCAAAATGGACCTGGTCCTCAGGTTCTCTTTGTCCATACAAAGAATCTAAGGATTATAGGAACAGTGTATCTCCCATGCAACAAAATTTGATTCTGATTCCATTTTAGCTAATTCTGTGAGCGCACCTATTACATCTGTACTTCAGGTGAAGTGGTGCAAAATATGTCTGACATAAGCCAGAGTAATAAAGATCAGAATGTGGTTTTTATATCCTCCCTCACATGGTATATTCTTCCTTTTTTAAACTATTATTAGTTGCATTGTTATTGGTAAAAATGGAATAAATCTGAGTCCCAGGAGCTGCTGAATTTCAGTACTGCTGTGAGTGCAAAGTGCATCTCATTCAGAGAATTACCCACTGGGCTAGTGTTTGCAGTGCCTGTGAACTTTCGTATGCGCTTTCCAGCAGAGAATTTCTTCTGTACAGAACAGTTTGATTTTTTTTCCCCACTGGGTCAGACTCGTTTAAAATCTTGAGTTCACAAACACGTTTTGTGAAGGGGTCATTTCTTCAAATGGAATGTCTTTTTTTGTCTCTTTACACTGGTATCCATTGAAGGGAACTTCTTGATGTCATGGACATGAAGCTTCAAAGAATAACCCTTTAAAGAAGGAGCTGTCATAGCTGTCCTCTCCCCCAGGGGTTCAGGCCATCCTGCTACGCAACAGGGCTGACAAAGTGGTGTGAAGGACAAGATTCATCCCGGTGCCTCCACGCAGAGTCTAAACCAGAAGCTGTGGTTGGGCTAAGGTGGGAACGAACCAGAAGCACAGGGGGTTCTGAACTGCTTCCAGCCATTACCATCATCTGCTAAATAGCAAGGGCCAAAGGGTGCTGGCAGTGGCAGGACTCTGGCTCAGCAGTACTTTACTCCAGAGCTCACAGCTCATTTATCTCCCTGACACAAAGCTCCTGCGTGGGCCTGGCTGGACCTCTGTGGTACAACAGGTACCACCTTGGTGTTCGTGCCCCGCTCCCACTCCTTGCCTTTCTCCCAGGTCGCTGTCATCTTCGACTGCAGAAGCTTTGAAACGTCAGTAGAGATCAAACCATTTGCTTGATCCCCCACTGCGCTCGATTTTCACCAGGAGACAGAGATTGCTCTGCGGTTTTGTGCCTTTTGTGCGTGGGCTGCGCGAGGGATTCAGCGGCACCGAGATGCTGACACACACACACACGCAGGAGAGGCAGCTGGGTGCCCAGTGCTGCTCCCACTCAAGAGCCTGCACTTAAGAAACAGCTCCTGAAGATACATCCCCAGCACCAGTAACAACCTTTCTCTCCCTGATCTGATGAGTTCTGTGCACTCAGCACCAGGGCTGACTTCAGTGTCATCAGAGCACACAGCAACAATTATCACGATGATGCAGCATGTGACACTGCACTGGGACTTTCCACCGCAGAGAGACTGAGCAGAGGTAGCATAATCTTTTTTTATTAATATTCTCTCTATTTCATGGTGTAAAATCTGAAAATAACTTGTCACAACTATACATGCTCATGTGCCTTTGTAACCAGAGCAACAGCTATTGATGCACGAGCTTCGTGCTAACAACTCCTCTGCCCCAGCACTGGCTCAGAACCATGAGCAACATTTTCCCAGGAAAAGGGAATAGATGGGAAACAGGATGGTTTTTTTTTCCTTCCGTGGAAAAAAATTTTTAGATTAAACAAGTCTCTTTTTGCTTTGATCAGTGGGTCATGTATATAACCTTCTGGCGTGGCATTGACTACTTCTGTTTCTTCATGTCACCATTCTTTTAACTGCTAGGAAAGGCTTTCCTGTCTTCTACTTCCATCATGGCTTCAAAATATTGCACAGACTATTTGAATCCTTCCGTCGACATCTTTACTGCAAAAAATTTGGGCCCTTAATTCTCATCTGCAAAGCTCTTTATTATTTATCCTACTTCTAAATCACTATGTTTTCTCTCCTGATCTATTCCTCATGCTCAGAGCAGTCTTTATCTTGTATCTGCTTTGGTTTTCTTCTCCTGATATGGGGTTTATACTTCCCTTTGAACTTCTCCTATCCCTGACATCAACTGCCAGGAGTCCTCTTTCTTTAAAACCCTTCTTGAAACATCCTCAAATTGCTCCCCTCTTCATTATCAACTTTTTACATATTTCTTCTTCTTCAGCAGTAACCTGTTCCGTGTGACTGTGTACCTCCTCTCAGGCACACTGCAAGGTTTGTACTGCTAAATTTTTAAGGCTACATGGACTCATTCTAATGAATTATCTGACTTTCTGCGTAAAAACATCACAGAACTGCACCCTTGCCTGCCTGCATTTGTGCCACAAGAGGAAAGCAGACTGGTTTTGAAAGTCACCCAGTGCCCATTTAAACAGTTTAGGAACAGAATATTTACCACTGACCATCTAACAGATGATTTGTTGCAGGCTATTTCCCCTGTTTTGCCCTAGTTTATGAATTGGGACCTTACTCATTCAATCCTAACTTCCATCAGTTTATATTACACATTCACTCCTGAAAGCTTAAAGATCCTTTAGTACTTTTTATCTTCTCCCTGTATATGTACCTATGGATCATGATCAAGGCAACTTTAAATATTCTTTTTGGTCAGCTTTTTGGTTAGCTTTCTTTGATTGTCCCCTTTAAAGTAAATAATCTTTTTCTGGATCTTCTGTACAGTGATATGTAATATTTAATGCCCTGTGTTGGGTTTGAATATTAATACCCAGCTTCCATTCTACTCTGAGACAGAGGTATAATGCTGATGAGTGGTGGAAAAGTAATTTGCAATGGATAATATTATTCAGTAAGTTGGGCTTTTTTCTCTGTTCAAATATTTTACTCTGTGGATTGAAAATATACATTCCAAGTTAACATATCATCAAATGAATGGGCTTCTTTTCATAACCCACTAGAGATATGCACTGGATGATTTGTGTATTGGCTGTTAGATTAAAAATAGATGAGTTAAATAGAGTTCATCACAATAAATAATAACGGAAAAATTAAATGTATTATAGTAAATATCTTCAGAGTGGTAGCAGCAAGACAAAGTTTAAACTTACTTATTACCACAGTCATGTAAGCTCCCCAGCATTTCTTGTCGGCAGTGCAATTTCTCAGCTGGTAATAACAAAACACAGAGTAGGCTTGTGATATTTCATCCCACAGAAAGAGTCCCTCTCCAAACTATCCAGTTTTACTCACACCTTGGCAATCAATTTCCACTGGCTAAAAACTGTGCAATATAAGCTGGATGTTTCACTCTGTGAATAAAAATATACCAGACCCATACACTCTGACAGTGTCAAAAATGCCCAGTGCTATCAAACAGGAACTTTGCAAATATGCTGAAAGTCACAGCCTGACTTCACCGATATCTGGCACTCCCATCTTAGTATAAATTATTACCTCATTTATTATTATCTCAGTCTTAACTCATTAACACATTACAAATTTAATTGCTTTTATTATTGCATTGAAAACCATGTGGCCTATTTTACAGTAAAAGCTGAGCTCCAGCATCCACTGTGCCCTTAGATCCAAAGTCAACCCCACCTAGCCAAAGTCTTACCCTAAATGCCATTGCACCAGCCATGCATAGGTTGCAGAAACTAACAGAACCCCAGGAAAGCATCTCAAAGCTTGTGTGTTCATATCTGCATGCTTCCATAGCCATCTGTACTAAAATCCTTAATTCCAGAATGCAGCCAACATGTATCTGCCACAGCTCAAATGGAGGCCTTTAATTTGCATTGGAGTAAACTGGGCTTTTAGCTTTAATTCCTTCTCAGCCCCAGTGTTCTGGGCAAGACTGCAGCCACCACAGAGCTGCTCTTAGCACACTGAAAATGCAGCTTGTGTTTCTGAGAATATTTCTGTCAGCTAAACTCAGCGCCACAGAGAAAGCTTCGAGCAGCACGCGGACGTCTGGGTATTCAGAGCTTTGTTTTGCACTCTGGTCACTGCTGTGAACACCAGGAGCTCCCACCCCAAAAGCCTGGGCTGCTGCAAGCTCAGGGCAGCACACACCTCACCCGAAAAAGCAAACAATAAACCCAGCCCTGCGAGGTGCCCGAGCACCTCCAGCGCAGTGACGAGCGCTGTCAGCTCCTGTAGAGCTCAGCTTCATCTCACACCTTGCGGGGTGAGAACCCAAGGCAAGAAAGTGAAGAGGGAAAAGCCCTTGGTGGCCAAACCCTCCTGTGCAGTCCCAGCTGGTGCCCAGGCCTGCCAGCAGCGCTGCGCACTCGCGCTTGACCCGCGCCCTGCTACGGAGCGCGAGGTTTCCAAGCTGGCAACAGCAGGGATGTTTTGCAATCCTCCTAATGGAGTGACGGATAGGAGCTGACAGGCAGCCTCTCTGGGCAGCCTGGCCATCATATTGCTGGGAAGACGTATTTCTCATTAATTCTTGAAGCTATTTTAGCGGCTCACGCTGTGCCGCGCTTCACTGCAGGAACGTCCCTTCTTTAATCAAACCTGGGGGAAAATCCGAGTGAGGTCAATGGCTCTTGGGTGCACTGGCAGGAGCAGGTGTCTGGTGTGCCTGAGTCTGTGCTGTCCCAGGGGTCTGTGGAACTAGTTGCTGCTTTAAGAATTCATTTTAAATTTTCTCATGCCGGAAAAGAGATGACATTTCTCTTATAGCTCTTCATAAACACCAATAGATAATCCTCCCTCTTCTGCATCTATGGCAAATTTGAAGGCCAGCACTTGCCTTAAAGCACTGAGCTTTTAATTTCCTGGTGGAAAACTTGGACATAATTATGTTCCTTATACCAGTCATTAGAACAAAAAGCCTTTGGCCCCTAAGCAGGAAGATCTGTTTGTTCCTAAGACATCTCACTGGTGTCCAGATGATCTCAGGGCAGCTTCTGACCAGTTCGTGGGTGTCCTAAGTCCTCACTGCATCATGACTGAAGCAACTTGTCAAAATTAAAATTAATAACATTTTGTCAGAGCAGAATGGGTCTCTTCCTAAGTGTGCCATTTCAGATTCAGACCAGTCTGCCTTTGGGATACACTCTTTGTAAGACATAACTCTCAGCTGCAGAAAACCAGCATCATTCTCCTCTCAGGTACAGTAGTAAAAATACGGAGTAATTGAGAACTGGATCGAGAAGGCAAATAAAATAACGTAACAGAGAGTTTCTATCATATTGAAACTGATTTGGGAGCTTTTCACTGCTGTTGTTATTGCTGATATTTCCATTTCAGAAACAATTCTTCATGTACAAAGCCAAGGAGTTTAACAGTTTTCTTGCATTCTTTCTTATTTAATATCTACTTCCATGTATTTTCTACCTGCTTCTATTTTTCTGGTGCCAAATCATCCATGGTAGAATAAATACTGCTTGAATCATAATCTAAGAGAAGGTATTAGTTTAAATGTCACAATTATTAAAGCAGATGGATTAATTGTCTCTGATTTGAGGAAAGAGGGATTTATTTAATACTAGCTGAATGTAATAGGCAACACATACCTTGCTGTAGTTGCTAGCTGTTGAAATCCCAATATTAAACAAATTATCAACCCAATTAGGGTTGTAATTGTTAACAGGGGCCCATAAATCATGCCTCAAGGATGCTCAACAGGAACAACCCAGTCAGCAAAGCTCTAGACCATTTAAGAAACTCACAGGGCATCTCAAAAGTAATGCACATATTTCAAAAGCAGAATTTTCTGTTCATCCTGGATTTTACGGGTTGCAAAGCAGAGCTTTAAGATTTGCAAAGGAAACCTGAAAAACCAGTGCAGAAACCCACCCATTTTGTGCTGTTCTCAGGCCCTCATTGTTCCCTTGAATTGCAAAGGTCCTTAAGAAGTTACACATCCATTATCCTCATCCCTTTCTCTGTATGCCTTCTCCTTTCTTTGGGGAGATGGAGCTGCAGGCAGGAAAGTGTGCTGCTCCCAGGATCATTACTGCTGGTGCTTCTCTGCCTGCACACCTGCTCCTGGAGAGCTACAGAGCACACCATGCAAAAACAGACAGAGTCACTTTTCAGAAACATCTCTATATACAGCCAGCTTGGCTTCTACTAAATTAGCAGCCATTCAGGCACATAAAGTAGTTTGCAATTGCAATGACTCAGGCATGATTTTCCACTGACCCTCTGAGCAGTGCTGTCCATTTGACAGGCTAGCCACATCAGTCACCATCTCAGGCTGTCTGATTCATCTCTTCACATTTAAGTTCCCAAAAGACATTGAGCTCCGTGCTGGGAAGGACTGACATCTCCTTCAGTTAGTTTCTGCATTTTAGTTTCCTTTTCTTCTCTTCCCTTCTGTCTTTTTTTCTCCTCTTCAGGCTAAAAGCCCTGAAAACCCCTTACAGCAAATATCCCATCTTTCTCCCAGGAGTATTTCCTTGCCAGGCTCGCTCCCTGTCTCTCAAGCACTTGCCTGAACCTCCTGATGGATGCAGCATCCAGATGTTGGCCAGCGGGTTCTGACTACATTCCCGTAAATCACTCAGTGATGTCCAACCTTTGGCTCTGCCTGTCTGAGTTCAGATGTGTGAGCCCAGGCTGCCAAAGCTGTTCAGCTGAGCACAGTTTATAATTTTTTTCACAAAAACAACATGCTGTTAAAGCCGTGACCCATTCCTGATCTAGCAGGAGCCCTTCAGAGCTGTCCCGACACCTGCTGAGGACTTGGGATGGCGAAAGGCTTCTCCCAGCATTGGAAGGGAGCCCAGAGCTGCCACAGGAAATTGCATCACTGGAATTGGGGAATTCCTCACTACAAAAACATCTTCTAAAAGGGGACAGTGTTAACAAAACTGTTTAAAAACTCTGTTTTAGGACACTGGCTTCATGTAGAGGATAACTGGCCTGTTCACAGACACCACAGGCAAGGAGTTTCCAGAACAGCCTCCTGCCTTTCTGCATGCTGTGCATCCCAGGACTTTTCTTTAATGACTAGTGATCGCTTTGGAAGGACATAAGACATGGATTTCCTTTCTTCCCGAACACAAAGAGATATTTATTAGAGTATCAAGCAGGCCTTGAAGCCTAAGGTAACCCCTCTGCAGCAGGTTGGAAAGGGGGAAGACACGGATCTGTCGCTGCGGCGCTCCGCAAATCCCCTTTCAAAACACGCTGCATCCCAACCAGCTCGCAGAGACTTAAATACCTTAATAACTTAACACCCCAAATAAGCTGATATTTGATATGACCTACATTAATGGGGAGGCATTACACGGCAGATAAGCAGAAAGTTCTCATCTATTGTATAATGCATGATTTATTCATACCATAAACATACTGAGAAAGGGATGTGCTCCGGCATCCTGTCTACTTATTTTTTCCCCACAGAAAAAATATAAAATAAAAATTATGTAAGAGGATCATGCTGGTGAGAAGATATTCATATCACAACAGCCACAGACTTAGTGGCAGGGCTGCCAGAGACTTTTTTTATGGTTGGAAAGATATAGAGAAAAGCACACAGGTTGCACTGCAGAGCACCCGTAATTCTAACCACCAGCCTAGGAGTGGAAGCAGTTCATAGAAGAGGCTAATGGCTTTCCCCTGTCTGACACCATTGCATTAATAAAAATCATCAATAAAAGCATCAGTTCCTGCTGTACTGTAAATGAGACAGGGGCTGAGTGTGCACTGCAGCTGCAAGATAAGGCACTAGAAAGATATCTAAATTTTTGGCTAATTCTAGATGTCAAGATAATTGGATTTTCCAAATTAAACCTTTCTGTAGTTAAAGAGGATTAAGGTTAGGAGCTGTGACAGGGAAAGCTCCTGTCACTGTTATGAAGACTTTTTCACTACAGTGCCATTTTTCTTCTATGTCTGCTCTAATACAAAATGGCAAGAGCTTCATAAAAATATTGAAGCAGTTCCATCATTTGCCATCAGAAGCTGGCATGGGAAAGGCTCCTTTCGTGTGCATCTACCTATTCATTTTATGAGTTCTTAACAGAATTTTAGTGAGTGTTGAATCACAGAATTATAGACTGGTTTGGGTTGGAAAGGACCTTAAATCTCATCTTGTTCCACCCCCTGCCACTTTCTACTAGACCAGGATGCTCCAAACCTTGAGCTCCTCCAAGAATGGGGCATCCACAACAACTCTGGGCAACATTTGCCAGGGCCTCCCCACCCTCATAGGGAAGAAAACTTTGGATTTTGCATAGCCCAAATGCTCAGAGAAGAGTATGAGGTGGTGCTGGGTCAAATATAGGTTTAAAACCTCGATCAAAACAAAGTTTGTTGTTTAAGAATGTCTTTTGGCTTTTTATTTTTCATGATAGCAATGTACATCTCTCAAACCTGTAACTGAGGCATCCCTCAAGCTTGTGCTTCGTGAAGGAATTAATTGGTATTTTAATAGAAGTGCTGACAATATAAATACCCCTTGAGATACTTTATCTCCATATGGTTTCTCTGCAGACTTTCTCTGATTCCCCACACTTCCAAAACAGGGATATAAACCTCCTGACACATAAGAGCATGAGTCAGTCCCATAACAACAAAAAGAAATCTTCCCTATCACCAGGTTACTCTGCAGACTCTTTTTAAGTAAGTTTTTGCATCTTTGCTGGAGCAACAGATTCTGTCCACTGCTGGAGTGAACCACATTCAGTGGCCTCGTGTCAGTCACAGCCCTTACACTCATTGTTGTACCTTGCTAGAGGAGATCTTTCTTATATTTTAAGATCACCTCAAGGACTTCACATTTTCTAACTCTTCTGGAATTAAGGACTGGAGTGCAGCTCCATGTGATGAGACTTGCTGCAGAGCTCAGTTGCAAGATACGCAAAAAAAAAATCAACTTTCTTCACCGTTCTGTCAGTTTAGGAGCTGCCCCCACACTCACGAGAGCCTCACACTCCTTCTACTCCGAGGCCAGAACAGCAACATCCTCCTTCTTGCACCTGGCAGGACATTGTGGAAAGGCCTGTTCTGATGCAAGGACAACAAACACGCAAACTGGGAAAAACCAAATTCCTCTCAGCAAGGAATTTCCTGGAAGTGCATTGAGCCCTTCCAATCCTCTCCTCAGTGTATCTACATCTTGAGTGACATGGTGCACAGCACAACAAATGTTCTGGAGGCATCCCTGCTTCCTGGACATGCTGCCAGATATTAATCCACAGCGACAGACTTCAGTACATAAAGGCGTGAGCAGAAAAATCCTCTGGGATTTCATCACATAAAGTTTTCTCCTCCAAAGTTTTTATGGGCTGAAGTTTTATATCTTTAAAGACTTTACCCCATAAAAATCCAAGAAGATGATAAAACAAATAGTGTCTATGTCCAGGGTCAGTAGCCTGGGGGGAAAATGCTCTTGGGTAATAATAAGAATACCTTCAGTAACAGTATTGACCGGAAACGATGAATCTGTTCCTTCCCCCACTGGCTGACATTTCACCATTATTGCCCTCAGAGCTACTCACTATGTGCTGTGCAGAGCAGCCACAGGTACAAGGCAATGCAGACATCCCAAAGTGTGACTTTGAAGTGCTCTTGAGGATGATAAACCCAAAAGGGAACTTTGCAGGCTTGCCTGGTCCAGCCACTCACTTTTTCATCTCGCTGCCTCACTCCACCTATTTTAAACCTGAAGTGTGTGGATGCACCCAAACCCACACTCACATGCTCATATCAATCCAGATTAGGAAAGGGCTGCCAACCGGTAGAAAATAAGCAGAATACCCAACAGCTCACACAAAATTAGGCTGGCCTAATTCCGTGCCTATATTTACACACGAAATACAGAAAAACTTGGAAAAGTTTTTTCAAAAATGTATCTTAGCAAGCTCGATTGGTAGCATTGTTTGCTACTGATCCTCTAAAGGCCCTGAACAACAAGATAATTGAAGTCCACAGACACTGGAAAACCTGAAATCACTTTCCTACAAATCAACGCAGACCGGTGCGTTTTACCACAGGCAGGAGTGGGCACAGACCCCCTCGTGTGTACCCCGAGCTCTTGGCAGGAGGACACACTTGTTATTTTCTGGTCTGGTACCTCCAGACCTGTGGCATTAACCATGGATAACATGGTTCTGCCCATGGAAAGCTGGAACTTCTCCTCACCTGGGTGGAATGTTTTTATTGCCCCGGGTGGTCGTGATACTATTACACACATTCGAGGCTTGTTAACTCTCCAGGGCTAAACTGGCCACTCCAGATTGCTTCCATTCCAATAAATGCAAGATAATGTGATGGCTAAATATAGAAATCTAAAATGTAAACAAATCCCCAGTGATACCCTCGAGATCCAGGCAGAGTAATCAGTGTAAGAGCACTCAGGGTGCACATGTGGCAGCCTATCCTAAAATCCACTCAAAACAACTACAACAGTACTTCTGCACACACCATATCAGTAAAGAGGATGGAAATAAACTGGCATAAAACCTTATCAGAAGTCCTGTTGTCTAACACCATTAGAGAGAAGGACATGGATACTTAACTAATTGGCACTCTCAGCCTCCCATCCTGGGTTGGTGGGAGCAGTCATCAGCTGAAGGAATGACTCATGGAGGCACACTGTGCCTTGGATAATTTTACACAGGTGGGGGATAGGCTGGAGAGCAAAAATGAGGGCTTGTCAATAAAAGGCAAAGCTGGTCCCACAGTGGTACCTTCTGTGAATCACCTCAGTGCATCAGGGGCCCTGGGAGATTCATACCCCTGCTGAAATGCAGATTTTCCTTTCCTCTCATGTGTTCCTGACCGTCCCCACTAACTTTGTGCTAGTCCTGGCACTATTAATCTTGTTTATGCTTTTGCCAAAGTACACTAACAAAGCCCTGCACTTCCCCCAGTCTCCAGAAAGCAGTGCCCACCTCAAGAAGACAAAGTCATCATTGGCAGGAGATGCAGCCGAGGCAGAGCAGAGCATGGTCTGACCCAAACCCCAGCCCAGGAGGAGCTGCAGCTCAGCCTCCCTTGCCCTGATGGATAAAAATGCCAAGCAAGGCTGTTCCCAGGCTGGCAGCTCCTCCTGGCAGCTCCAGCAGCACCTCATCGGGGTCCACAGAGTGTGAAATCCACCTCTCTGCACCAGACCAGCACAATGCATCATTTAAGTCATTTCTAAGGGATGAAAAGGTTCATAAGCTTCGTGTTGCCCTCTGCACAGGAGTGAATTTTACTCTTAATGCAAACGGTGCTTAAATGCAATATTTTAAGGCTAATATTCCGTATAGGCACAGTGTCTGATTCGTGCCAACCCAAGGGGTAATATGAATGCTTAGTGTTTTTTAACCAGCTCCCAAGGACTGAATAAAACCCTCAGATGAAAGCTGTGACCTTCAAAGAGCATGGAATCACTCTTTCTTTTCATCTGGAAGATAATTTAGCTAATACTTTTCTCCTCATTGAAGACATAGGCTCGCTGCACTGAAAACTGTTTACAAATGCTCTTTCCCCATTAAATTGATTTTCTGAGTACAGATAGGCAGTGTTTTCTGGAACTAATTTAAATTCCCCTCTAATTAATATTCAGAACCAAAATATGTTATCTTTGCATGACTGTGCAATTATTAAAGGGGAAATATCATCACAGAAAAAGGGGAAGGGGGGGGGTGTTTTTCTAAACTAGCCATTACCCAACAAGAAATGTATCATTTCTTTGCTGTTTTTAGGCTGTAAATCAAGAAGCCTTCAAGAGAGAAGTATCTTTTTCAGTTATGTACACACTGTTTGTGAAAGGAGACAAGGCTGACAAAATAAAAGAGGCAAATAAAAACTTTGCTGGAAAGCACCCCGATTACATGCAGCACATGTTCACAGGTAAGAGCAGATGTCACATGCTCTTAAGCACTGTGTACTCTCTGTGTGTGTGTCTTAAAAAGAGGCTGAGAGAGTCTGAAGCTTGAGCTCCAGACAATTCTACACTTCTGGGGGGAAAACTGTCGTTTGAGATTTGCTCTGTGATTACCCACGATTTAGGTAATCAAATGAATTCTCAGGCAAGGAACAGGCTTCACACTGCAAATCCCCATAAACACGATTTATACCCATGAAGTGCCGTATTTGTGTGGTTGGATTTCATTATTGCAGCCAGCCTTTTGTTCAAAGGTACCTTTGCAGGGTGCTGTGGTGACGGGGAGGCCCAAGCTCTTTCCCAGCTCCATGGATTTCTGTGACCACTGATGGTCATCCCTGCAGCAGGGCCTTCACCTCTCCCTTCTGTGGGCACTAACTGGACTGACCACCACCCGTGACAGCGTCTCAGCTGCAGGGATGGGAACAGAGAGCCAGGTTTCCTTCAGCCTGTTGAAGACAAGTGGGACCCAGAGTGAACAAGGGCCTTATCAGAGCCTGGTGTCACCTCCTGGCACAGTGAACTCCAACAGCCTCTCCTGGCTGAACAGATGCTTAAATTCTGGTGACAGTGGCCTTGTTTCAAGAGGAATGGGCATGACATTTTGGCAGGGGGACCAAAAGACACTTCTTCCTGTCGTTAACCTGGTGACCTGGAACATAGCTGTCCCTGATAACGCTTGGCTCTGAGTTGGTGATTGAGAAATATGAAGGGAAAAGTACATTTCCCATGTCAGATTCTGGAAAGCCTCCATGTTTGTCACACAAACTGGGTGCAGCTGACCTCTCACTGCCGCCTCCAGCACAACCATCCAAAGGGCTGAGGGGCTGCCCACTTCCTGCAAGAGTTGCCCGCAGGTCAGACGGCCCTAACCCTGCTGAGCTTCCAAAAGGAGACAGACTGCATCTTTGCAATCTACTCCTAAAACGCAAATGGGAATTAGGAAACTGAGTGCTTACCGTAAAACTGTGCAAATAGGTAACAAAAGTAAACTTGTTATGTTCATTCTTGTTTTGCTTTAGAAAACCAGTACCAGTCTGGATCATGTTTTGCAAGTTGCAGACCAGCCATGTACTGGATTTCTGGCAGGAGCTTTGGGCTTGTTCAAAGAGAGAAAATGAGGACTTACCTATCATGAAAGTTGTAAAACCCCTCTCTTCCATTTACTTGCTGATGGAACTGTGGAGAATTTCCTGGGACAAAAGTACTGGCATTAAAAGGAGCGTAAAATAAAACTCCCTCAATTTACAGCAAGGGTGAGACTTTCAGGAGCACATAAGCAGCAAAAGTGTGCAAGTGTTGCACTGAAACTCAGTTTGTGTCCATAAATCAGTGAATGATTCTGAAAGTGTCACCAGTCACTTTCTTACTCCTCCTTTTCCAATAAGGAAAAGGAAGAAGGTGAAAAAGAAGGGGGGTAAAAGATCCCAGTCCTATGGAACTTCAGTCAATTCTAAAACAGACTAGAGCCAGTTCTGCTTTCAAATATGTTTGTTTACAAAAATCTATCAGTTAAAGGAATTGCTTCAATTTTATTTTTTTTCTGAGTGCAGGTTCTGGGATCACTGAAGTTTCTGGGATTTAAATGGTATCAAAGGCAAATTAAAAAACATATGTATATCAAGGCTGTTCTGGGAACACTCTCAGGCACAGCAGATACAGCTCCTTTTCCTACACTTGATGCTGAGATAACTGAAAACAGTATTAGGTGAAGTCAGCCCAGTCTGTCGTGTTTACTCAACTTACCTGTTCAGATCTGACCTAAAATCATAGTGCCCACCAAAAAAAAAGACATCACAAGCAACAAGTTTAGTTCCTTGTCAATGTGATACCACTCAGCATTCAAACTGCAGATCTGAATCTCACACAGGTGAGATTCCATAGATTCCAGATCCTCGTGGAAATTAAAAACAGGAGTTAAATCCTATTATATCAGTGGGTGTGAAACACCAAGCATCTCACGAACATGTTATTTTAAATACCCTTCCTATTCTGCAACCAATTTTAGTCCAAGTTCTGCCAGAGTGTAAGGTCTGAACTGGTTTCAAAGTTTTCCTATTGCCAAGGAAAAGGAGCAGATACACATTGAAATCCAAGTGTACAATGCAGTTTGTCATGAGATTGGGAATCCATCAGCAGCAGAATACGCTGCAAGGGAAATATCAGGTCCACTTGCTTTGATTTATGTCAGGGTAAGTCTGGAGAGCACAGAGTGGGGTTCTCCATTTGTCACTGTGACCACACAGCCTGGCATCTTAAAAGCAGAGCTCCCTGCAAACAGAGCACTCCTTTGTGAGAAGTGACACTGACATTCAATCTAGGTTTATTTTCTGCAGGGGAAGGGAAGGGAGGACAGAGCTGGTCCAGCTCCCTACACAAAGGTGGTTTGTACAAGTGCTCTGAGCACCTGTCCTTGCTGAGGTCACATCCAGGGACACACAGGGGTGTGACAGCAGCAGTCACATGCCCTGGACACCCCACGGCACAGCTGACACGTGCCAGCTGGGCAGATCAGACAGGACAGGCAGCAAACCTGGGACTGTGGTGGCGGTGGTGGTGATGGCAAAAGCACAAATCTGTAGGAAATTAAACCTCACTAATTCAGGGAACAACAAAACAGCTTCTTTTGCAGTAAAAAGATCCGGATGTTGTGTTCTGGAGGGTTGAGTTCTTCATGCTTCGGATGATCAGCACTGAAAAGTGCATAGATGGGAAGAACATGTTTTATCTTACGCATCAGCAAAACTTAAGCTGCTGATGCAAAAGGTTGCAAAGTCTGGAATTTCAAAACTCTGTTAGAGCTGGGAGAGTTGGTTTGGTCACCTTTGTTCTGGAAAGATTTCTGGAATCCATTTCAGTCCCTTTTAGACTTCCTTTTATCTTTTCTCCAAAACCAGGAAGCAGCTTCTCTTATAACTGAATTGTGACAGTGGAAATTATCTTCATTTTGCTATTCCAGATCCTTGTGGAATTTACATGTGGCCAAACACGACTGAATGTCTGGCTGCGCAGCAGTGCTTACTGACTGTGGGTTTCAGAAACAAATACAAACTTGGAAAGGTCTTTAACTAGAAAACTGCCAATTTTTTCTGGTGCACCAACTTGCTAAATGGCTGGGATAGCCCAAGGATGATCTCTACAATCCTTGCTGGATAAGGAGGTTTGGGGAGTTTCTCAGGGCCCTTTTCTCTTTCCGCAGAGATCTCTCCCCATCCTCCTCACTCCTCTGGTTTATCCTCACCCTGATAGATCCTCTACAGAAAATGAATATGAATAAACACAGTCTATGGTTTTTTGATTTCATTTCCTAGACCAGAAGGCACCTTTCAGTCCTTACCATGGAAGAAGAAACAAAAAGATTTGGGGAAAGAACTGGGGGAAAAGATTGTAACGGATTTTATAAGAAGCATCAGAAAAAATGCGAGTATAAAAACCTCTTTCTGCTGTGTGATGTGTGGTGGCAGAATCCTCTCTGTTTGTGAATGATGTCGTGCTTTTCAGTGGGTACTTCCTGCTGCACGTGCTCCTCCCATGTCCAGAAACACCCCATGGACTGCATTAGGGGCAGAGATCAAACAGGGTTTAGATACTTTTTTAAAGTAGTCCTAATTATTTATCAGTACCGAGTTTATTTAAAATCATTTAACATGCAATTTTTTTCAAATCTTTATGGCCTAATATACCATATCCCTTGTCCACATAACCACCAAAACTGCTCACTGTATTTAATGCTCGCTGTATACTACACATTCCACCAGGATCTCCATCAAGAGTTAATAATTGCTCCTTGAAGCATTTCTGATGATTCAGATCCTGATCCCAGCGTAGGGAAGTATGTGAAATAACCTTCAAATCTGCTACAGCCATATTAAAGGTACATTAGTTAATTCTACTCCATACTTTCTGCAATAATGTACACAGCTTTTTAGCAGCATGGCTGTTGATTAGCACAAAAGGTCAAAAATCAAATTTGCATGTAGACTAGACTGTTTTAATGCAATTCTCAAATTATTCTCCTGAAAATATGAGGGAGAAGCCTCTCCTCCTCCCCAGATTGTGAATGCTAATGTTAATGCTTTTTCCCTAGCAATAACGGGGTTGGAGTTTTCTGTGCGTTGAGGGAATCAGAGCCATTTTCTCGTCAGGAGTGTCTTAGCAAATCACAGGATCTATATTCTTAGATAGGAGGTTGACAAAAACTGCTACTTAGCAACCCCTAGCAAGGAAGAAACATTAGCTAGATATTTGAGGAAGCTCTATCTCCTTTAGTTTCAGAGAGCAGCTGCTGAAACAACAGTAAGTGCCTGAACTCACGGGGTTGGTGGGAGGTAAAGGTGCTCAGTGCTTTTCCAAAATGGGCGCTCACAAAGTGTCTGCATCGCTGGGAGGCAGGAGAAGGGTCAGACATCCCCAAGGGAACACAGCTACTTCTCTCCAGCTCTCCCCTGCAGCCTTGTGCTGTTGGCTTTGGATGACCAAAAGCCCGGGTCATTGATGTGTGGGCTGAGAGAAGTGGTGTCTTTGGGAAAGTGAAATGTCTGTTCCTGCTGTGGGCACCGCACTTCAGTGCACTTCAGGAAGCTACAAGTGCAAACAGACAGTGGGGTGGGTACTGGATACAGAATAAACCCCTGGCCTTTCTAAAAGCCCCAGTAAAACTGCAATTTAAAAAGAATAATGGAGTCCACAATTCTCTCTTTGGGCATGACACAAAGCTTTTAGAGGTAAGATTCCTCTAACACAGTTGTACAGTTTCTAAAGAGTATCAGGAAGAGAAAAACCTTTGAAACTGGGTATCTTTTGGATTTTCCAAAATTACCCTATTCTGTAAATAAATTTGGAGAAACAGAACCACATGATTCAAGCAGAGTCAAAGAGCAAAAGACAATGGCAATTACACAGACACAGAGCCAGAGCTGCTCTGCTGCTGAGGATAACAGCTCTTTATGGGGCTGACAGACTTGGCCAATTTTGCTTCTTTAAAAGTATCCCAAAATTTTCTTTATGCTAGAAAGATGACTCCATCTTACTTCTGTCACACGCAAACTAAATTAAAAACTTCTGCAAGACAAACTTCAGCTACAGACTTAAGCTTTAGAATTTACTTAAAGATAAAAGAATGTCTTTGTATTTTAACAGAACCAATGTTCCTTTCTGTCTTCTTTTTCATTTGAAGATGCAAATGTACAATCCAAATTCTTGTCCTGATCAGATTTTTTTTGACAAAAACACACCTCAGTGCTAAAGCAGACCTTATTAAGCCATGGCAGCACTTAATATTCAAGGCAATTCCGCCGCCTCAGTTGTGCAGCCTCACAGCCTAGAGTTAGTTATGTGCTTTGTACACACACACCAGTGTTGGTATGACGTGAAACTAGAGGTTTAAAATAAACAGAGAACTTTCTCTTGGCACCCCCTTCCTCATAAAGAACAGCCAGTCCCATTTAAATCAGGGGGACATTTGGGTATTGTAAAGCAACAAGAGTTTGAGAAGGAATGGCACAGTCTGCCCCTCGTCTGCAGCTGGTGGGGAATTGCCATAAACCTCACCCACCCAGAAATAACATGGCACTTTCATTTCCCTTCAAAGATATCTGCTGGTCAGACCTGCAGCTGCTCACATCCCAGCCAAGACAGCCCTGACAAGCAGTTACTCTATTAAGTGATTTCACTGGGGTGATTTCTGCGGCTTTGTGCACACCAAGTCTGCCTTTCTCTTGCTGTGGTCCCATGCTGATGGCACATGATGCTACTTAAGAGGAGAAAGAGTGGCCAGAGGGGCTTATTAGACTGCTCAAATTACAAAGGTGAGCAAAACTCACCATATGATTCACAGCACGATGCTTACACTTACAGATCTCGCTCCTTTGTTGTCTTTTTTTTAAGTGGAGGGAAAGTATTTATTACACACAGATTTCAGCACACACACTTCCTGAAGGATACCAGGGGCATTAAAGAAACATTATGGTGGATTTTTTCTGCTTGGTGTTGCAATGCACTACAGAGCTGCTTGCAAGGCATAACTTCATTCAGATTTTTGAGCTGAAAAACAGTTGAAAGGACTTCACAACAGAAAAGAACTACTGGGGGGCATTCCAGACTTCTGCAAAGTGGCGCTCTTTAAGCTGATACTTGAACGTGCCCTGAGTGTTGGATATGACACATCCTACTTAAAATCCAGGCTGACCAAACACTTTGCTTTTCTTTTTTTTTTTTTTTTTACCACTCAGCAATTTATTTATAAATAGAAGTGGCAGAAGGGATGACTCCTTTCTTGCATACAGAGAAAAGCAAAAGGTGGGGGTATCACGCCGAAGTTCTCAATTCACGAAAGGACACATGATTCACTCCTCTCACATGCTCTGCAGCTCCTTTTTGCAGTGAAAGCTTTGTTCTGGCTGTTAGTGCTGGGTGCTTAGCAGGAACTAAGGTAAACTCCATCCAGAAGAGGCTGATCTGCTTTGTGTGGGTGCTTTTTTCATCCCAAGGTCAGAGGAAGGAGGATGGCACAGGGCTGATCCTCGGGCAGCAGGACCTTATTTCTCTCCCAGCAGGAAAGTCTTCAAAGATGCCTCCAGGAATAAACACCCTTTTTGGTTTTAGTTTAAAGGGAATTTGTGGAGCAAAAGGTTTTCTAGGGAATGCTGCCCCTTGGAAGAATCCCTGCCTCGGGCGAGGCTGCCCATTATGAATTAAGTCCTCAACAAAAAGTCCATCAATTGCTTATTTTTACTTTCTCCTTTAAATCCTCCTTGGAATACTAGTCAATAGGGGTGACATACATCCAGAAAGTAACAGCACCATCATTTACCTGTTTATGATCTGAATATGTTACTGCATTTCTAACCAGGATACAACTCTGACTCTATTTACTGCGTTTTTACTTCCTTTGCTGCCTGATTCCTCTTTCCCACTGGAGTTTCCATTTCAGTTTGCTAGTTGCTTAACCTTCACTGTGGCTACCTGGGCTGGTTTCACTTTCATCTGATTGCCAGGTCACTTCACTGTGTTTTTTACTGCAGCTTAGCAGCCCCTTGAATTCTGCTACAGTTCATGTAATTCTCATCATGCGGATCAGCTCCCTGTGGAAATTCTCTTCCTGCCAGCAGCAGTTATTTACTTTCCCTCTCTATTTCTCATTGTCACTGAAACACCACCTCTGACAATGTTCAACCTCCTCTAATCCCTTAAAAGAAACCCCCAAACTTGTCAGTTATTTATTTATTTGTTTGTTTGTTTCCAACCTACTTTAAATTTAAATAGCGTTGCTGTGTCCGCAGAGTGAGCGTTGGCTCAGATGTCAAATTTGTTTCCTGCAGCTACGTGGCCTGCCCTTATATTTTTCTGAAGAGTCAAGCGGAGAAAAAATTGTTTTCTTTTAGCCTTTACTTTCTTAATCACTGGAGAAGCCCCCAACAGACGCAGCGTGATGAGAGAGGACTGCTACCTGCTTTCTGAGCCGATGACTCAACGCACTCCTTTCTTAGCGCTCGCACAAAAAGGGTTTGGGCGGATTTCAGGAATAGCAGGGAAAAGCCATTTGCTGCATCTCAAATGTTGTGAGACTATTTGATGTTGATAAGAGCTCTCTTTCTTTCTCATTAACTGATTGCTTCTCCTTCTTTTAATGCACACAGCTCTGCCTGGGGCTTTCAGAGACCGACGATCAGGTGGAGACTGAGCTCCATTTTTTTCCTTGCTTTAGCACCACGTTAACTGGACTGGGTCAGAACTATAATTTCACATATCAGGGAGCACAGAAATCTTTTTCCTTGCTGGTATCTCCTAGTAATACTAGGTCAGGTCCTCAGAAAATGACTCTTCAAGTGATAAATGTAGTTTGTAAGGATGTTGTCCTGGTCTCCCCTCTTAGAAATGGGTTAACAGTTTGTGAGATGATGGGTTTGGAAGGACACTCCTGGACCCTCAAGTCAAATCCTGTGCTGTTATACACCTTTGTTTCACCAAATATCTCACTCATACACTGAGTAAAATCCATCTTAGAACTAGTTAGGCTTTCTGCTCCGAGTGAAACACACTGCAGACCTTCCACCTGAATTATCAGAAGCTTAATTGCCACCCCAGTCTTGTTTGTACCTATTTTTACACAACGGTCCTTCTGCTATCATTGTCTTTTATCTCTCCTTTCCTTTTCAGTTGTTTGCTCTCTCTGGAACTCAGCCCTGCATTATGTTTATTGAGAAGAATAATAAGCTCTTGGCATTTTCATTAATAGACTAATCAAAGCACACTTCTCTCAAAAGAGGTATCTCCTACCGTGCTGGCTTCTCTGCTCTGTGGTGCTTGGGTTTAAATTAACCTCTCCAAACACAGCTGATGGGAGCTATCTGCAATCCTCCAGAGAACTGCTGACCAGAGCTCCTTTTCCCTGAGCACTGCCTGATTCTCTCCTTCAGCTAATGGAAATATCAGTCCACTGCCTCAGCTCTTTCTTTTCCAGTTGCTCTCACATCTGGAGCTCCCAGATTACAGCTCCATTCCCATGCTGGTCTCCAGCACAGTCTTTTATTTCACACTATTTCACAAGTATCTTAGGTATTAGATTAAAAGGTGCAAAATTAACTGTACCAGGATTATTTTAGAGTTAAAGAAAACGGAGGTTTTTTCCCATTATTGCTCCTGTAAGAGGTACAGAAAGCAAGATCAGAGCTGTTATTAAGTTCTTAGCCTTGATAAAAGAACCACGTTCGCACTTGATGGCAACGCTTGATGGTTTCCCAGTGCAAATTTCTGCAAAACCAAGATCAAGATCAAGACCAAACCAAATGACCAAGATTCTTTGTGCGGAGAAGTTCAATTTAAAAACAGGACAGAGTTTGTTGAGAAAAATAAATGTCATTCCAAACTTTCCTTTCACTCTGTTCAATTCATGATTGGACCTAGAATCACCTACCTGAAGTGCATGGAAATGGCAGCATCAGGGTGCCTCCATATGGAGCTGCCAGAACAAAGGTCTGCTAAAAATACTGGAAGTGGTTTTGAAAATTGATGCCAATTCTTGGAATTTCAGGCGCTTAAGTGCATTCAAAATCCTGATTAGATGAATGGAAATTTCACTCTGAAGGGCTGAGCATTCAGATATGCAATGGCTCCATCTCGTCGGGAATCTAGGCCAAATTGCTTTTGAAAATCTCAGTAGGGTGCTTATTTGCATTTTTGGCATCAGAATACTTCTGAAATATGGTGGCAAGGCTGCCATCCATCAAACACTTCAGCAGGTGCTGAGATTTTATGCAAGCACTTGGCTGAGTTTCTGTATTCACACACTTAAAATTTACCATGTGCCTGGCTGCCTGGAGGATCAGAGACCACCTCTGCAGGTTTTAGGCCCTCAAGGTTATATATTTGAAAACTCTGGATTTGCCTAGTCTGCAAACAAACCATAAGCTGACACACTGCACGCTTTCCTCAACCTCTTCACTGAAACTTTAAAAGCAATCCATATAAGTTAGGTAATATTTAATAGAGGGGATTATGGAAAAGCCATTTCCAAATGAGAAAATTGCATTCAAGTTTGTAATCTGCTGTCCCCACTTCACATATGTTATGACTACATATTTATTCTTCTACTACTACTACAGAGAGTGTGGCAAGAATTTTTTTTTCCCTCTTCAGAGATTGTCAGCAGCATTATCTTTAAGGTGCTGGACGTCATATTGCTCATAGCATTACCAGCACAAATATATGGGTTGATAAGCCTCAAGGTGCAGGATGTAAAGGACAAGATTTTTTTCCTGTGACTCTCCTCTAACCTCCCTGCTTTTGCTGGGAAAACAGGGCAAGCACAGCTTGTGTCCAGTGTGATGGAGGGGTTCCATTACACCAACCTCCTTGGCCACTGGCAGACAGAAGAGGAACAGTCCCAAGTGATGAATCAAGTGATGGCTGAGCTGGAGACCATCCCCAGGAAGTCACTTGGGAGGGTGCAGAACGGGTCAGGTTTTATTTCTAACACCTATTTTGGCCTTTAGAAAAGGGAGCCAGGGAGGGAAGGGCTGGGCCAGAGCTCTGCACTGCAATTTGCTCCATAACTCATTTTTCCAACGTGCAGCCCTGAAGTAGTTTTTAAATCGTCCTTCAGTGCTTTATCAGAGGAGGTGCTGATCACCTGCAAGGATGACTTTTATAGAACCAGCATGACTCATCTGTGGGCATATTTTTAAAACCTGTTCTTTTCCCCCAGACCTCCCCAAATCAGTCTGGGAAAATGATTGCAATTATTCAGATCGTGCTACTTTAAGTTATCTAACCTCAGAAGCCACCTGCGGCAAAACAGTCCCAATCCGGCTACAGCTGAGCAGAGGGGGAAAGGAGAGGAAAGATTTCCTTTCCTGCTTCCATCCATGACTTGCTCCCTGCCTCTGAATAACCCTGTGTGCCTGCCATGCTTTGTTTTCCCTTTGCAAGAGGAGGGCAGTGATGCCAGCAGGGCCGGGACTGGAGTCACTGATGGCCTGAGAGCACACCAAGAAGCTGCAATCAGAAAGTGCCATGTGATTATTCTTCCTCGAGGCTGTCAGGTTTTACCAAGGGGGAAGGAAGGAGCTCAGGTACATGTAAATTTCAAGCATTTCATTCTAGGGGAAAAAATGAAAAAAATAGAAGTCCCTCCACAGCCCTTGCATTTAAATGCAGTCTAATTTTGATGATCCGACTAAAAACTCTTGGTTTTCCCAAAGCCAGTCCCTTGCCATTTGTTTGCAGCCCTGCAAAGCTCCTAAGCTCTGCAGAATTAAAGCTTCACAGCAGCTTGCTTTAGGGGAGAGAAGCAGCAGCCTGCAACTGCAGGAGGTGGTTGCCAGACTTTGAAGTCTGGGCTCGAGATAAGGGGAAACGACACTGCAAAGAAACTGTGTTATTAAAAGACATTCTCCTTTTGATTCAAGTTCCCTGGTATTAAACTTCAGCAGGCCCACATTTCAAGGCTGACTAAAGGGTCTTGAGTTATTGGTACACATTTCAGTGATAGGTTTTTCTCCAGGGCACAATATTTTCAGTACATCGCACGTTCGGCGCAGACTCTCGCTCTCTTGTCTGTATCTTGTCATGTAGTAATCATAAACCTGACCTCCCTGGAAAGCTTTTTGGAGAGGCTTTAAGCCACCCAAGACATAGGTCTTCAGTCTCTTAAGGGCAGGACTGGGCAGAACAAAGGTCCATGCTGGGACATTTAAGTGACAGGCTTTAAATCTTTCAACGAAACACATATTTTTTGTTTACCGAGCACAAGGTAAAAATGCTTTTTAAAAGAATAAAGACAGAAAATCTCTACCAGCTACACCACATTAATTCAGAATTCATTTATTTTCCTTTGTTCTGCCACCCAGTTGTAAAATATATCTTTATTCTCTGTGTGCAAATGGAGGCTGGGTTGCTTTGTATCTGGAATATTTCAGTAAAGTTAAGGCACCACAGTGTGAAGGCACAAGACTGCAGGCAAGAACTTGCAGAATAACTTCACCAGGGAGTGATTAATGGGCTTTATCTTCCCTGGTGACACCAGCCCACATGGCACAGGCTTCTCCTATGCCAGTAGGGACGGGTTCCCTACCACATCCCAGCTGCACCAAGCACGGAGCATCGCTGCCCATCGCTGGGTCTGCACTCCTGAGTCAGCCGGGGAAAGAGGGAGAGGGAGATCCTCGCTTGCTCATCCTCCCATCACCCTCCTCATCTCACTGGGGTCCAGGCAGGGTGAACCGTGCACAAGACTGGGCTGTCCTGGTGTGATTCAGCATCCCCCCTGCCCCCACGTCCCTGGGGTCAGAGTCACAGCACCCACGCTGATCCCACGTGCTGCTCACTCTTCACCAACATTTCTAACAGGGATTTAATTGTTTTTCCTTGAAGAAAAGTGAGCTGGCCAAGTTCTAATTGCACTTGGACTAATAAAAATCTAAAATAATTCCTCTGAGGTCATTCTGACTTTACACTGGCAAAACTGAGATAAGACTTTACGACTGAGGAAGGCAGTCAAATTGCGTGAGTTAGAAAAGGCTAAAGATGCCAAATGTTTATTATCACATACTGAATAAGCTGTATAAAGTTTAAAAGACACTGAATTTATAATAGTACAACTCATGAGGATCCCAAAGGCATTTCAGTTATAAACTCCTCGGTGTAAATGTCTTCCTGTAACTAAATAAATGAAGACCTAAGATATGGCACAGAGAAACTCAACTGAGGCTGTTTTTAGTCAGTATTTGTTCACAGACCCTGGGAAAACAAAGATTCTGTGATTTCAATTAGCTTGAACAATTGAATGTAAGTGGAGAAAACACCGTGAAGAAAATCTTTCCAAGGTTTGTGATTTCAATGTCACCATATTTGTACATCATAAATCAAGGTGAAAGGTTTTTTAAAAAGAAAAAAAATGTATTTTCATTTAAAATCAAATTAGGACAACTTTTTTTTAAAAAGCAGCATTTCTCTTTGGGGGGGATTTTCCAAAAAAGATCATCCTTGGGAGAATTACTGTGGTTTGCCAACTGCCCACTCTTGTAGCTGCACATTTTATCAGCCAGTAGAGCTGGTGAAACACTTTGGGTGACAAAAATTAAAACCAGAGCACACACTGGGCACTTTTCACTGGCACGTACCAGTATCAGTGAAACTAATTGGAAAGATTTCTTGTTTTAGCTTGTTGCCCAAAGCAGTAAAATCTGCAGCCTGTTTGGGCTGTCAGAGCAGCCCCTTAGGGGTGACAGACCGATGTCCTGCTCCTGTCCCAGTGGGTGCTGCCCAGCCGGTTCTTCAGGAGAATTACTCCAAGGAAAGCACTGGAAACATCCTCCCCTTCCCTGACCAGTTCCTCTGCTGCCTGGTTCGATGCAGGATCTGTGCTTTGCCCACTCTGCCCTTAATACCTTTAATCTCTGGGCTGTGTCTATTCTGGATCCATAGAAGGGGATTATATGCCATGAAAGTATGGTGATAGGAAATTTCTGACAGGTTAACTCTTGAAGGCAGAACTTTGCAATTTTTTCCCCAGTGCAGAGGCACACCTTAAAAAGCACAAAAGTTTTCATAAAATGTTTGGACCAATAAAATCCAACTTAACGGCTGCACAAGCATAGGAAAAACAGGCTGGGACTGAGCATTGCAAATTTCTTGGGAGATTCAGAAGAAGATTCCTTCATCCTTTATCCAGTGTTGGGATACAGATAAATAATTTTAACTTCAAATACCTGAATGTGTAAGGTAACTTGAGGAAATGCAGATCTGCTCCTTGAATCTCAGGGCAGCATTTATTAATCTCGTGCAGATGAGCCTACATGCTGATGTTTTAAGTTTTACCAAGTATTTACTCATATTAGACTGCTGCCTGTCTAGGTACAAATGGAAGAGAATTTCTTGAGGGAAGAGACAATTTCTCCATGAATTCTAATGCTTACATTGTCCAATTCCTCGTAATGAGTAACAGATTTGGGAAGAGATTCCAAAAACTATTGTTCACCTTCTCTTTGGAATTCACATTTCGGAATAGAACAACTAGAGCACAGCAATGCCACAGGTGTTAAACACCAGTTTTTCCCAGTCTGTCCCTCATACTGATGCTAATGGCTGCTCACAGGAGCCTGCTCAAGGATCTGAGCCTTGTGTGTCTCTCTTACTGAACTAAGAGCCACTGGAACATGTCCAGGTATTGGGGAAAGGTGCAGGGGGAGGCAATGCTGTGACTAACCTGGAGGGGTACTGGGGTGAGGCAGTGCTGCAGCTAACTGGGATTTTAGCCTCCTTCTAACACTGAGGACCCATTACCAAGTATTTTCCCTCAGCTTCTTTTTATAGTTTACACTAGAAATTGTCAGCCTTGGTTTTATGCTCTGTTATGCTGAATGATGGGGAGAAGGAAGGGTTTGCCAAAGGAAAAGGATAGTAAAAGCAGGGAAAATGAGCTAGATACTTCCAGCTACAGTAAAAGCATCTCAGCTTTATTGTTGTCCTCTTGTAAGGTTTTACATGCTGCTTTAAATGATGATACATTAGCCTTGGGAGAAAATACTCAAAAGCATTCATGTACGACACAGGATATCTCAGACAGCTAAAGAATAAAATATGGAGCCTTTATTCTTTGCAACCCAATCCTTCCTTTACTAAATATAAACATTTACTGCATTAAAATGTATAGGCTTAAGTACAAATTTTCCAGAGGATTTTTTCCCTTTGTGAAGTATTTTATATCCACAATAATACAGTGTAATGGCTGAAGCAAAGATGAGGTGGCAGTGCTCATTGTGTGAAAGATGAGTAATAAAATCATCAGCGTACAAATGATTTTTTAATTAGGTTTTAATCTGTGTATTTAGAGAAGTTATTTCTGTGTGAATTCCACACTGATAATTTTTATCTCGGTACCACAGCTGCAGTCACTAATGGCTGATGCCATGGACATCCTTGAAGGAAGAAGTGAAGAAGATCGTGTGTGGACTAAAATTCAGAAGGTAAAAAGCAGCAGGAAAGGGCAGGAGAGGATATTGCTCCTTGGGGGGTAAAATTCCACCTGAGTCATGCCTGTTTGAAATGTAGAAAGAAACTAGGTGCCATTTGAAACCTGACTGCATCCCTTGAACTGTGTTAGCGCTCAGGCACTAACCACAAATACATGTTTGTTATTTGATTTAGCCCCTATAGTTGAACTTTGTCCGTGCTAACAGTCTCAAGGGGTTGTCTAACGCATGAAAAAAAAAAGACAAAAAACCAACCAGAATAGCTTCTTTTTGGCTGATAATTAGAATTCTCTTCTATCTTTGTCATGTGTGGTACCGTGCTAATTGGATGGNTTGTTAGGAAATGAAATTCAGCCCAACAAATTAGATCTCTTAGCAGAGCTCAAGTGAGGCTTTGGTGATGTGAGAGGTAAAAGACATGTAAATGCCTTTCTGGAGCCCCTGCACAGCAACCAGTCAATTTCATTCTGAAAGGAGTTGTGAAATGCAGGGAGCCTTGTGTTGGTTCTCTGTACGGATGAGTCGGGCCCGGCAGAATGAATAATCGGTCAGGCTGGGATGTAAGAGGAGTACCTTACATTTTCACAAAGTCATTCAAACCAGAGCAAATCGCAGCTCCGGGTATTCACCACCACAGACATTCAGCCCCTTGCGAGAACAGGGACAGCAACACGGCACTGGGGAGGGAAAATGTTATTAATGGTCCTTACAGCTCCCTCAGATCCCAGGGGGATGCAATCCCACTCTGGATTGTGGATGCAGTGACAGGCTGGCGAACAGAGGATTCGAATTTCTGCGCTGGCGGGACTCGAAATTGCCCTTCTTTGGGATTTGGGGTTTGCAGACAGATCTCAGGTAAGACACTGAAAACCCCAAACCCTGCCTGCACTCAGTCAGTGCACCCAGGACAAGCAAATGAGACAGAGGCGTCTGAAAGACACCACAGGGGTGGAGGGTCAAGGTCATTTCAAAGTGATGACATTCGTTAAATTTCTAAGTTATTTGCATTAAATTTCACAAGGCATCTGTTTCTTCTGAGAGAGAGTCTGAGTAGGTGTGTATTGCCTCAGTGAGCTGCCAGATCAGTGGCTCTTAACAAAGTTTTCCAAGAGCACAATGTTTTCGGAAACTAATCGAATCTTAAATGCCCCAAATTACAGACAGACTGGGCTCCATCTCTTTCAAACGCTTGTGAGGCAAAACAGAGGACAAATATTCCTACTTTTTTGACATTGCACCAGGATAGTCTCTAAATCTCTCACACCTGCCTACAGATCATGAGAATGTTTTGCAACACAAATGCTGCACGTGATATAAATTATATATACTTGTAAAATTACATATATTTTTCCTGCCTTATATAATAAACATTGGTAGCCAGATGATTGCAAATGATATAGCTGCAAATAGCCTATTGCCTGTTGTTCTCTAGTACTTAACCTTCCCATTTTAGACCGTAGACTTAAATATCAAAGACAGATTTCCAGTTTTTCCAAAAGTCAGTGTTTTAACACACAATCAGGTGTTTGAATATCCAGCCTGATTTTCACAGCTCTGAATGACCACAGGTCAGCAGCTGTTGAGAATGGATTGAACAGAGACAGCTAAATATTTATTAAGGGTGCCTTAAAATTTTGTTTATCCCCACATTTTTTAGCACAAAGTGACTAACACATCATTGCAAATGCAGTAAAACAAAGTATTTTCTTTGGTGTATTTGTCTGTATGTATGTATATCCTTCATATTTCTCTAGATACTTTTGCTTTCAGTATAATTTTAACAGAAATCAAGCTAACATCTAAAAACTGACTGGTATCCCATATTATGCCACATGAATCTGTGCATAACTCAATATTTGGAATTGAAATTTAGTGAATGCATTAAAATCTCCTCCCTGCCATTACAAAATTTGGTGCTTCAAAATTCGTTTTCATTCTGAGCATATGTTTGCATTTAATTTCTGACAACTCACATAACTATTTGATTTGAGGCATCTTGTTCCAGGCTGAACTCACTGTTTGCTTCATAATACTAAAATATTTTTCTGTATTATGTCAGAACAAAGAAATGAAAAGCATCATCAACTTTACTTTCTCAAAAAATGCATTTCAGCATATTCAGCATGTTCTTAGGAAAAATTCTGTTTAAATAGAAGAGATAAGAGAACACTCAGGGAGCTTGGGGGAGAAGGTTTTGTTGGATTTTTTGGTGGTTTGTGGTTGTTGTTTTTTAAATCAGCCCTAATTAAGAATGTTACAGTAGGTTAAAGATCTCTAGCATATTACCAAGAGGGAGGATTAAATCTGATGATTCAAAATTGATGTGGTGTGGATTACCACGTCACAGGTGCTAGAACCATTTCCAAAAGTTCAGAATTTCTCAGCTCACTCATCACATGACACGGATTGTAGGAGCCTACAAAGAACCTTCACACACATCTAGTTTCAAGGTAGTTATTTGTATTTTTGCTATTGAATTAATTTACATCCATTGGAAAGCGAAAAAAGAACATAAAGGAGTTTATACAATCAGCTATAAATGCAAAGCTCTGGAAAGCTGACAGCTACGCTCCCACCAGTGAAGTTTGGCTTTTGCAATAGAAACAGCTGTTGCACCTAATGAAAGCACTCCACAGTTCTCTCTAATGCAGCAGAGTTATAGCAGTGCCTATTTTCCAAATGGTTCAAGGGTCTGTCAGAACTGCCATTACAAACCGCTGTTTTTAGGGTTTTATATTCCGGAGTCACCCATAAAAAATTCATTCAGGCTGAAATCTGACATCAAAGGGTGCAAAGCCTGACACCCAAACACTTTTCCTGTTGTCATAGTGGAGGGTTTATCAAATTAGTTTGGAATGAATCTGGACAATTTTGAATTTACAGGACTGACAAAGTAGCAATAGATATGCAGCTTCAAGTGCTTTGGGTGCTGCACTGCTCATCCAACTCACTGACAGATTCACGTTTTTAAGCTAACTAATTTATCAAATGGGCTAATTATTTTTGTAAGCTTAAACACAAAGAAATGAAAAATGACTTCATAATTAGCTGGGAAAAAGAGAACATCAGTGCATGGAAGATGTTTTTCTCAGTATTACCAGGCTGTGACTGCAGCCACAAGGAGAGCTGACCCAGGAAAGCCCAGATTACCTTGGGAGATTATGAAATATCCTCCCACAGAGCCTTTACCCACGTCCTAGGTATCCCTGAGAAATGCCTCAGAGGCAGGGAAAATGGGTCTGGTCAGTCTCCCAACATCCCTACACTGCAGAATTTTACTGACACTTTTGCTTGAGGTCCCCTGGATAACATTTGATCAGCAACTGGGGCAAACAGACACCCTCAAACCTTTCCAGCAATTAATGGAAGGACTGAGTCACAGTCTGCTTCAGGAATATGAGCATTCCTAAAAATATTTACCAACTTCCTTCCTTTTATGGTTGTCAGAAATTCCCAGATTCAACCTGCTGGTGGCCAGACTGCTGGGTTTACCGAGGATTTGAGGCAACACACTAAGGCTTGGGAATATTTTTTTAGTTACTGGCTCTGTCCAAATTGTGTTATAAGTTGAGCTTTGAAGGTATGTAAATATCAAAACTTAAGCATTGCATGAGAAGGGACCTCTCTGAAGCCCCCCTTATGCATGGGAATCCCATCTGAAGTTGTCAATAGGAAACATTAAAGAATAGAGAATCAAACCCTCTTTCTAAAGGGGCTTAAGTCTTCACAAGTCAAGACAGGTAGAAATGTATTTTTGCTTACTGGATTTTAAAGCGCAAATTTTCTTCTTAATTCAAATTATATTTGCATTTATTATTTTGGAGAGACTTATTTAGCTCAGTTGTTTAAGCAATGATGCACAAGGCTCAGCAGCAATGAAGAGGAAAGTCCAGGAGATACTGAAGGAAATTAGGCTGATAGCTCTGTCCCACAAAACTCAGTCCAGGCACTGAGGCTTAAGCAGATGAGCATGGTGCCCTAATAGCCAGATCTGGCTGTCACTGAGGAGCTTCTTTAGTGATGGTTACACACAATATAAGTGACACCAAACAGGCACATCAGTGCTGGCACTGGCAGTAGAGCTTGGCCCTGAGTAACTCAAGGAATCAGGTCTCTGTATGGTCAGTGCAGGACTTCAAAGCAGCCACAGACAGGCAGAGGGGGTTAGAGTATCTCAGATACCTAAAACAGCCCCCCCTTTCCTCTACAGAGCCTTTGCCCCTCTGCAGTATTGTGAGAGAAATAAAAAAAGAAAGAAACAAAAAGAGATTACTTTCCTACCTCACAACAATAAATTCATTAATAAAGCCTCACAACATTGTTACAGTGAGAGGAATTTCATTAAATAAATAGATACTTTAGAGCCTATCAACCAGAAACTTTTGACATCCAAAGAAAGAAGAGCTTTGTAAGTGCAAGTGCCAGGATGGCTCTGCTTTCTCTACCAAGATAATAATGCAGCTCTACTTCTCTCCTCCATTTAGCCCCTAGGCTTTCGTAGCAGTTTCACAGGATCCTCTTAACATCATTTGAACAGCCAAAGGAGAGACAGGAGTTGGCAAATAAACACTTTCCTCCACTTCCACATGTGAGACACTTCATAAAACCTTCACAACTGAGTTTACCTCAAGGGCATCACATACTTTGCAATTTAGATAAGCTATTATGCCCATCATTTGCTGAGCTCAGTGGAATGCCTGTTTCATAAATCTGAAAGCAGAGCAAACATGGATGAGTGAATAAAAGAACAGATGTAACTTACATAAGGATAAGAATATAACAAAAGCTGCACTAATATATGTGAATATGAAATGAAGTAAAATTAGCCTAACATATTATATAGTCTTTTAGCCAGGCACGTAGATTTTCAGCAGTTGACCTCTGCTCACTACATCCCTGCCTTCTGCAGCAGCAGGGGGACACTGTCTGATGAACTGTGCTCTTCCACTGACATTATCTCTTAATTGCAAGTCAAGCCATGGAAAAGGGCCACAGACTCGCTGGGCTCTCAGTCAGCCAGAGGAGCAAGGAGGGAGATTCATGGCACGTTGATGGAAAGTGGACATGTTGCTGAATGGTATTTGCTGGCTACTCCAGCAGCTGTTTGATGGATATGACTTTGTAACACCTGATAAAGTCACCCAAGCCCACACCACAGCCACTGGGAGCTGCACTTGTTCCTAGAGCACACAGGCTTCAAAAGTCACTGAGTTCAGGTGCACTTCCTTGGCTCAGACTTGGATATTTCTAAATTAATAGAAGGAAACCAGTTCCTGTTTATTCTCTTCTTGGGGCTGTGAAGCAGCCGAGTGTTTCATGAATGTGTGGACCCACTGTGGAAAGGGAGAGCAAAGCGTGGGAAAGGGTAGGAAAAGGACATTTTCTGAAACAGAAGTGTAATGTGCAGTGAAGTCAGAAAAGTGCAGATGCAAAAGGAAAACGATGTTAGTGGCACCAATTCAGGTAGACTGAGAGCAAAGGAAACCAAGAGCAGAGCAACCAGGTAGAAATGCAAAAATTTTTATTGGACTTGACTGAAGATTGGCTTCATATCAAAGATTACAGAAAACATTGAGACATTCAGGAAAGTATTAGCTCTGAATTAGCACCAGCCTCAAGAGAGACAGGTAACTGTGGCAGAAGTTCTAACCTGGCGCTGAGTGAAGTTTTTAGATCAAGCAGAGGGAGTGGGGAGAGTACACGAGCAGGAAATGAGATCTGCCCCACAGAATCTCAGGTGGTATAAAAGAATTGTAGGCAACCAAAGAGTCCCATTAATAAATTCAGGCCCACCACAGGGACAATAAAAGCAGGACAGCATTCACAGAATGCTGTGTAAGAGATGGGTGACAGTGGGATTTCTGCGGTTATCAATAGTCTTGTTCTCCAAATCAATTTCTGCCCCTGTGAGCCTCTGGTTCTTTATGCCTTGCATACAAGAGAATAAAAGAGGCCCCAGCAAGATGCCTATGTGGTCCTTGGCTACTCTGGAAGAAGCAATTGCATCCTGCCCATTTCCCACCCTCCAGACACCAGTATCTAATACAAAGCTGAGCTGTTTAGTGGTCACACACCGAACAGCTCTACCTCGTGACAGACCAGCACTGGAATGTAAAAACAGCAGCTGTGGCTACTAACAGTGAACTTTTGAGGTTTTATTCAAATCTGAAGGAGACATGGCAAATTTTAAGTTTGCTGCTCCACACCAGAAGGAAATTTCTGTGCATAAAATAAATCAGTCTAATAACACATATCATCTATATCCATAATGCTTAGGCCATGACAGCTCCAACAAAACACTGCTAATCAGGAAGGAGTTTTGTGCTGAGAAGGCCTTTGGTCTATTCCACCAAGCTGTAAGGTGTAATAAGTCACCAGAATAATTTTAAATAGCAGCAAATCTGGCAACTAAGCAGTAAGTGTCCTAGAATTGGAATAATGTAGGTGCTTGTAGCTGCCTGGCAGTTAAATCACAGGCAATTTTGGGCACTGCCAGTCCCCACATAAGGATTTAGATAAACATTTCCCCAGCCCTTGCTAATGGTGCTGTCAGTTATAAACGGGCACCGCGCTCACCTGCTGCCCTCCACCACAGAAGGTCTCCAGCCCTATAAACACTTGCTACCACGAATTGCTACTGCTGTGAAAAACAGTGTGAGTCAACGAGGCTGCTGGTAGTAAACACTGCGCTGGACAGGGGTTTCAGAGGAGCTTATGAAGTGCGAAAGGATTGTCCGAGTTGTGACGCAGTTATCAAGCGCAATTCATTACCAGCATCAGGGTTGTTTTTATTCCGTTCCTCGTCAACAAAGACTCTTTCCACCATCTGCTTTTAGCACTGGGGCTTTGCTGCTGTGCTAAGAAGCTCCAGGCAAACTCTGGTTTTCCATGTCTCGCTGAGCTCATCCCTGAACGGTGGGAACGCGCACCGGAGCTGTCTGTCAGAATTCCCTCTTTAAAGAAAGGCCGTGCATACAAACGAGGGATGGAGCACGAGGGACAGCAGATTGAACTTGGGTCAGCACCTGACGATGCACACTTCCAGCAGCAGGTCCAAGGTGAGAGCTGGGTGCTCAAACAAACGCAAGGAAGCCGCTTTGCCCTGCCCAGGGCAGCTCAGATCCTGGGCAAACCTTCTCCCTTGCAAAAGCAACCATAACAGGCCAAATGTGCTTCACTTAACACACAGACAGTAAAATCAGGATTTTATTTTCTCCCTAATACTTAGCCACCTCTGTTCTGGAAGGTATAGATTGGGAGTTAATTTTTATTAAAATATCAGTAGCTTTTCTCAAGCTTTGCCTCCACACCCTGTATAGCTGTCCCTGCTTACTCACAGACCCTTCAAGTACTGTTCCTTTGGTTATGGTCACTCCAAGGAGGGCTTTAGCAAGTACCTATGGGAGAAAAAGGAAGACACTGAGAGGTGCTTCATGTTTAAAGGCAGCTCATTTGCCTTCTTTTACTTATAGCTCCCAAGTAATAAAAATGGAGTCTGTGTGCCAGAAGATCCTTTTTACAATTACCTGTGATTTATAGCTCCTGCAGACATTTTCAAAAGCAACTGTTTCTTCTTTGAGTGTGACTCCCCAGAGTTGTATTGGGATTTGGGAAGTGTGGATGTTTAGGCACCACACTACAGAGGATGCATACACATGCACCCATGCGAGACATACTTTAATGATATAAAAATTTACAGGGTCTGCTTGCTGCTTACCTAACTAAATTCTTCTCTAAACAAAGTTATTTCCCTAGAGGAGTTTTTCCTGGTTGGATTCTGCCTCTTTCTCATTTTATTCTAAACTCTTTAGCAGACTTTATAACTGATATTTTGCATTTGCACTCAAATAAATTCACGTTGAATCTGTTAAAAGATGTGTGCGCTTTCAAGTTCAATCAAGTCAGCTTGTGACGAGAACAGCTCCCCCATTTTTGGATGAAAGCTTCCTCTGGACAGTCAGTAAGTCACTGAACACAGACATCTGTTCCTTGGAACAGCCCCTTGCAGCAAAGGTTGACAAGTTCCGTGACATCTGTGGCCCATCAGGACTTGGACAAAAGCAGAGGAATGATGGATGGTCTCACAGCGCTCCCCCGTCACAGTCAGGGCCTGTCACTGGGTTGGGAACCATCTGTGGGATGCCTTAGACCGAGGAGTGCCTGGGAAGAGTGAAGGATGTACTGGCACTGGGGTATTTCAGGGCACAACCACGTGCACCCAGGAAATTTCAGAAGGGACTGATAGGGGCATCACCAGAAACGCAGTGAGGTTTTCAGAAATGGAGAATTAAGTCCCCACAAAGCCCTGCTTTGAAGAGGAGGTTGGTCCAGGTGACCTCCAGAGTCCCTTACAGTGAAATCTTGCCATGATTGTAATTCAGCTGCAGCCAGCAAGTGCTGCTTCCACCTCCCTGCACGGCACAAGCAAATCAATCAGGATGGCATCCAGAGAGCAGGGCTCAGCACTCACAGCAGCCAGGCGCTCCCCTTTATCCATCACTGGCCAGCAGGTACAAAAGGGCAGGATTAGAAATCTTTTTATATGCTCCAAACAAGGCCTGTGTGATCCTTATCTGTGTGTGGATCTATAGGATGTCATTTTCAAGAACTCCTCTAGGTTCAAACCAAACCCTGAGCCACAGGGACACCACATTTTGTCTCACCTGATAAGACCCTCCGCAGTTCATCCCTCCAGCTGATCCTGTTGCAGTGCCTGGTACCCAAAGAGCTCCGTGTTTTCACTGCAGACAGAAACTGCATTAGACATTAGGCACGTGTACCAAAACCAGAAGTATTTACAGATTCTGCCCAGCCTTGGAGACCAATGTAAAATCATTTCAGTTAAGAACAAGCTGATCAGCTCACTATTCACACGGACCACAGATCATTTTCTCCTCCCAGAAAACTCAGAACTGAGATTCAGAGCAGACTAATTGACTTACAGTCCATCCAGCTACTTCTGGTGCACTAATTATGCTTTTCACCTTCTCACTCCATGTCGGAATAGAAATGCCTTGATGTGTGGCACCGAGGAAAGGCAGACATAACCTTGCTCATTCAGCTGATTTTCCCCAAGAATAAAAGAGCAGAAATGCCTTTGAGACATGACTTGTCAGTGCTGCAGGTCTGTGCTGATGCCTCAGCAACACAGCAAAGGCTATGCCATCGCTGCAGCAGCTTCTGGGTCCGAGGGCACACACAGAGCCCTTGTCCTTCCCGTGCTTTCCTCCAGCATAAAAACAGTGTCATTTCCTTCAGGTGGGCCAGAGAAGTTTGCTTTTCCTGTCCTGTTCCACGTTTTCGCTGAGCCACCATCCTAGAGATCTCTCTCTGTCCTAATTCCCCTAAGCCTTAGGCACACAGACCCAGAGCCTGGTTTGCTCCCCAGATAATTTGTGGGTAGAAACTGAAGGCAGAGAGTTGAAAACACCAACACTACATATCTGTGCTCTTGCAGAGGCAAGAGTTTTAATTCCCTTGCTTTTTGTTCTGCCTCTCCCCAAATCAACAATTACCAATGTTGATATCTTCCGTGACATACGATCGGTGCAAGAATTTGATGCACAAATAATTTTGGGACAATGTAAAATAAATACAATATTAACATAAAGAGCACAAAAATAAACTCTGAGGACCTGGTTTGTTTTCAGATTTCTGTCCCCAAAACCCTACATTTCTCTGCTTAGCTTGATCCCAAAGCACCCATAGGCAGCACAAGGATGTGCTGTGGACTACGCATGTAATTAGCTTAAACAGCATCTTTTATTTTTATTTCTTCCCTCTTTCCATTTGATCTTCATTCTGTTCATTCCCTTTTCCTGCTCCCTCCAGCTGATCACAGGGGCCAGAATAAAGACAGAGAGAAAAACCCAGTGAGAGAAATAGGGTCAGGAGCAGCCTGAAATCAGGAGCTAATGAGGAAGAAACAGGAGGAACTTGAGTAGATGGAGCGGTTGTGCACCGAGGAGGCTCCAGCTGGACCAGAGCTGCAGACATTGATCCAAGGCAGAAATGCTGTGAGTAACTGGGGTGGAGGGAATTCTCAGAATATCTTGAAAGAAAAATGTTGTAGCAGCAGAGGATTAGAAACAGGTGAAGCCCAGTTTGTCTTTGTAAGTTCTCAGGCCACCAGGCACTTGAGAAAAAGACCGTAAAGCCACTGAACAGCAGATGGGAAAAATGTGGTTTTGTACACTCAGGAGAGGATTGAAGGGACTTCACTCTAAGGATGTCAGCAGCAAGTTCAGCTGCAGAGAGCTGAGCACAGCCCCTGCAGACAGGGAGTGATGCCTCTGCCCCCCTGCCAAGCGCTGACTGTGGCACGTGCGGGCACTGTGGGGATCAAGGCACGGCAGGTGAGGACCTTAATGCAAACACGAGCAGTGCAAGGGGCTGACCTGGTGTTGTGGATCGCTCTGTGGGCTGGGATTGGGCCCAAAATGAGCCTCATGTGAATCACTGGCAACACCAGCAGTGAATGCTCCGCTGTGAGCCAAGCCCAGCAGAGCTCCCCACCTGGGATTCAGCGCTGCTTTGGCCTGAGAGTAGCTGCAGGATTCAGCTGTATATCCCTGGGATTCGGCCTCAGCATCAGTCTGTAGCCAGTTATTGCTCTGCTTGGGAATAAATCACAAATCTTTTCCAAAATCCGTTTCCCTTCAGCTGTTGTTCTAACACTAATCATGTTTGGGCTGGCTACAAACGGTGTCCTACCTACTCCCACCCACATGTATTCTTATTTAAACTGTTACTGGGGGGAGGGGGGGGAGAAAAGAAAAGAGAAGAAAAGAAAAAAGTGAAGCTATTGATTCAAGAAATTCGCATTTCCCAGTGAGAGCCCCAAAGGTGCCTCACCGCAGCCAGGCAGCAGAGGACCGGGCACAGGCAGGTTTTAAATCAAGGCAAAAAGGCAGAACATAATGCTTCCAATTTACTTTCTTAAAATGAAATGTGCAAGGTAAAAAGCCATGAATTAGCACTGGTGAACGCTGCAGCCACCAAAAAGAGATTTTTAAGCCATTCTCCACCGCTCCCTCCCCACTTTATCTTGTCAAGAGACTGTATTTTCATTGTGTCCTCCTGGTAATTTAAATCCTGCTCGGGCTCAGCGCACACCGTGTAATTGTGAGGCGGCAAGGGTTTGAATGTCATCACTGCTGTGCAAATAACATCATCAGCTCATCAGCTGTGTCAGTAACATTGCAATTATGTAAGCCACTGTTATTTCCACCCCTGATATACCGTATTAGAGCTTATTTTGGGGGCTGGAGCTGACAGGTATTCTATCAATACGAAAAGCACACAACAGCAGCTGAGCCACGGCTCCAGGTAGGAACATCGTTCCACTGGGACTTTCTGCTGCACCAGCAGTGCCACAGCTCATGGATGGTCCTAAAGGAGCTGCTGTAAAACCTGTGGCTGTTCTGCTGCCACCACTGCCCTCACCCCACCCATCACTAGGGACCTGTTTTGTTTCCTCTCACTCTTTGTGCTCCCCCAAACACAGATGCTACCCCCAAAATAGAAACAGTGACTTTTAACTGCAGAAGAAAGTTAGGTAGCTATTGTAATTTGGTCTGTTGGAGAAGAGTCTTGGGGGCTTAGTGGTTGTTTATAATATGGCTAAGCCCCTGGACTGGAGCTCAGCACTAAGTGATTAGTCTTTCTGAGCCTTCCCGTGTGCTTTTGGCCAGATCAATGATTTCCTAAGCTTTTATTTTCAGCTTCTTAAAAATGAGGCTGGCATAATGATTCCTTCCTCTAATCCTCCACATGATTACATGGTGAGCCTATCCCAGCAGAGCCAGCCCGTGAGGCTCCTCGGCAAGCCCCAACTTCTCTGTGCTCCGGTTCCAATGGATTTTTGGCAACAAGGGAGCAGAAGCCCAGGCACAAGTGTCCAGCAAGGTTCACCAGCACGGTAGAAACTCTTCTTCTGTAGCATCATGCTCAGTGCTAGGCACAGCTGACCCCCTGGAAACGCTCCACGGAGCAGGCAGAGCTCCCCTCTGGGAGCTCCTGTCCCAGACCCATTCCCTGTGCCCTCAGCAGCCAGGGGGGCAGGTGGAATTGTCCATAAATGTTTCTGGTTGCCTCTCTCACACACTCACACCCCTCACCAGCACAAACCATGGCCAGAGCACCCGGCACAGCTCCAAGCTCAGGCTGAGGAGCACTTTGGTAGCAGCTCAATATGTGAATAGCTACAACAGGAAGCCACGCTCGCATTAATTCCCAAGTCAGCTGCTCCGTGTTGTGCCTAAAGAAACAACCCTCCACTGAACGTGTGTCAGGATGATAGATCTGGACTTTTTTCATTTTTTTTTTTTAATATTATTTCAGCTTAAAATGCAATTGGAAGATTGATTCTTTAGATCCTCACATTATATAGGGTCTGGGTCTAGAGTATAACTCAGTGTGAAGGGAGATGATTCTCATCTTCGCCTTCCAGAGTCGCTGCGTATCGCCAGAGCTGACAAAGGGAATGAATAAAGGTAAGGGATAGGGAGAGAGAGAGACATAAAATTATGAATGCTTGGTATTTACAGAATACCTCTACACAGTACTATTATACTATTTTTTTTCTTTTTTTGGAAATCACCCCTGCAAGGAAGATGGATACCTGAATAGTCTCTTTATTAGGTTAATTACTGTTTGATTTGGCAGGGACACTGAGGTCATTATTCTTTTACTGTATTCTCTAGTGTATTATATTCACGGGAAAACATATTTATTCAGAACTTCATTTTGATTTAATAGAAAAATGGTTCTTGCCACAGCAATGTGGAATACTCATTTTTCTCCATGTGTTGATTTTTGGCATATAAATGCCAGAAGCCTCTGTTCTCTTTCCTTATCAAGAAAAACTTGCCTGAGATTAATTTCCTCATCATCCTTTCCTTTTAAAGTGGCTGTTTTTCAATGCCATTTAAAGGCAGAGTTGTGATAAATTCCTGGTTTCAATGTACAGATTTCAATGAAAGAGTCTATTCCACAGCAGTAAAGTCGTTGAATCCAAATAGAAAGAGAGAAAAAAAAAATAAATTATGAAGTTGGGTACTGCTACTGCAGCCAACTGCATGAGAGGTGCCCTCACGTGTTTTGAATTTTCATTTCTAATGAGAATTAGTTTTGAAATAAACTGATTGCAAAAGTTTTTAAGATTTTTATAGAAGGGAAGGGACGTTCTTCTGATACAACTTTATAATTGCATATTGGACTAATTGCAATTAAACACAGCAGAAGATAATTTCTTAAGGAACAAAAGGATGAGAACAGCTGGGATGGAAAACACAAATTTGACTCCAAACTTGTGCATTTCTGACCCTAACATTTAGCCATAGAGCCAAAGAGAAGATTTATAGATTTTATAGGTATTGGGTAGATAGGCCAAAAAAAGTCATCTCCCTACTTCATGATCCTTCCCCTCTCTATAGATTATCTTTAGCAAGACTTTATCCTGTACTTCATTAGTCTGAACTGTGAAAGGCTTATTTTAAATTGAATTAACTTTAAGTTGTATTAGTTAAAATTTAAATTGCATTATTTTTTTCTTCAATTTAAATTGCATTCAATTGTGTTACATTTTAAATTGTAAGTAACACTCAGCCAAAAATTTCCTGCCCTCAGAATATTCTGCATCCAAACTACAAACTCCTGCTGGCTTCCCACCCAAGCAGAATGGAAACAGGGATCCTCAGCAAGCAGCATAGCAGAGGTCACCTGAGCAGGGGATGCTCACCCAGCATCCCCAGCTGAAGTTCACGGGCTCTGCTAAGGCCGGCAGTGCCTTTCGGTGCACTGTGCTTGCTTTGTAAGAAAATAACATCACCCTCATAAAACCAGCATTCAGTTCACTGCTTTTTCTCATTCAAGGGTGATTTTAAAACAAAGGGAAAGAAAGGAAGGAAAAATCCAGCCCCCAGCCCTAAGATTTAATTAAAAATCCTGGACCTCAAAAGGTATTTAGCCACTTAATTCCCATTATCTGTTTATCACAGACAGGAGTCTAAGACCCGCAGGTTTTTAGCTGCTAGAGACCGCCTTCCTAGGCTCTTAAAAAAGATTTCTGAAAAATGAGAAAGAACTGGCAAAAGCTTTGATGGTCCTTTGTTCATTGTTAACAGAATAAAGAAACCTTTTTGAGAAAAATCGGAGCTCCTTAAATATGTAGGACAGAGAAACGAAGAGTTATGGCCCTTTGGAGACGGCATTATTTTGCCATGGAGCTGGTTTTGTCAGATGAAGTTTTATGACACATAGTGGCAATCATCCATCTTTGATGAGCAGACACGCACTAAATCAGAGAGACTGCTCTCCACGGATCATCGAGTCACAGCACACACTTTGGTAGATCATGAGGCTCTTAAATAAATACTCTTAATGTGTTGCAAGCTGGCTTAGAGTTCTGCAATATTTAATGGAAATCAGGTATTTTTACCCGGAACGTTGAAAAATAATAAAGTGCACTGAAAGCAGGTGATCCTTGGGATGGAGGAGGTAATGGGGAAAAAGAGCTGTCTGCGCAACGCGAGCGAGTGGATCCCAGCACACTGAGAGAGATGTTCCAGTCTCATCACAGAGCTTTGTGAGAGACCCAGATCGAGGCAAGATGTGACATTTCACTTTTCAGATATCAAGTAGGGCGGAAAACCTGTCTTACACTGCAGATCGATACATCACTTAGAGAGGGAGAGAGGCCGTAGCCCAAATCAATCTGCAAAGTGTCGGAAACATCTAGGCCAACACCTGGCTACAGTGCCCTTTAGCCCCCTGAGAGCCTCGGACGAAAGCACTTGTCAGGAGATGAAGTCAGCCAGGAAACAACACAAAGCAAACATGAAAGAAGCCTCTGTCATGGAGAAGGGCATTGCTGTTTTCCAAAAATACCCATCTGTAATGCACAGATCCCCAGGCCCCAATGTGCATATGATTTTACTCAGGACTCTTCAAGTTGTGAAAAGAAAAAAATAGAAATTATTTATTCCATGGATATACTACATTTTGGCTGGACAATGAGGAAGTTGAGAGAGAGGGAAGTAGATAAACATGCTTTTTAAAGAAACTGCAGACTGGTTTATAACAATCCTCTGGCCACTTAGCTGGCAGTTTCTACAGGGTGAAGATATAAACCACAGTTTCTCTCATTCAGGAAATATTATTACAGGCTGGACTTGATTCCTCATCCTCTTTTTTTTTTTTTGCTAAGGGCACATTAAAAAGTCTGGCCCATGGATTCCCTGGCTATTTTAGTCCTGTGCACAGGGACACATCTGAGACCACTCCCCACGAGTTCCACTTTCAGGTCACTTCTCTTTCAAAGACGTGTTCCCAAATGAATGATGGGGGGTTCTTTTCCTCCATCACAGAATTTTTTTTTGTCACAGAAATGATTTATCTGTTGACAGCCAGGTTCACTGCCCCCAGGCAACTGATGGCAGTTGAAACCACTCAGTGAAAACCAAAGAACACCATTACCAATTTTAAGAAAGGGAAGGAAAAGAAAAGGTATAAATAGTCCTTTCCTCTAAGACTGCCTTGTAACTCTTCCCTGCAAGAGACACAGCAAAGCCAACTCCTCCAGGTGTTAGGTGTGGTTTACTCTTGGGTTACAACACTAATTACAGGAGCAGGTAGACCAGGCAGTGGTTGTTCTTAAAAAAGATATTCCACTGTTTGTGAAGTCTCTCCTGTCAAAGGGGTATGGTAAAAACACTTGAAAAATACAAGGTTAGGGTTCAAAGTGGGTCTACACATAAAATATTAAGTGAAACACATCACCAGAGGAAGAAGATGAGGTCAACTTATGACGTCCAGTTGCAGGGACTAAATGAGGACATGCACTAATGAGATCCACTGGCAGGGTTAAAGCAGTGCTCTGCTTGTGGCTGAGCTCTGTGTGGTCAGTGAGAGGGACTGCACTCAAAATAACTTGGAGCACCTCAGTCACAGCACAAGTATCTCCCTCTCTTTCACATCCAAGATGAAGGAAAATATAGTGGTTGCATCAAGTTTTCCTTCAAATTTGACACTACAGATTGCAAATTCTTGGGAATAAGGACTTATGGTCCACTCCTGATGGCATCTTAGGAATTAGAGTATTATTAAATTTATAACCCGTCTGAGAAGTCATACAAATGTAACCTGCTGCTTTCTCAGTGGCTAGATGTGATCACATACCCTCCATCTCAAAAACCAGAACAGCAGCAGGCCACAGTTTTACATTTCTCCATTTGAACTACAGTTATTGTCACAAGAGCCAATTTCACGTTGGGCCGTTTCCTGTTCTTGTTGTAATTCATCATGAGAAGACGTGAGATCTGAGATACCTCGGCAAGGCAGAGTCCATGAATAATACAGCACATTGCTTTGACCTTTTCAGTTTGCTTTGTGGTGTGATTGGCCAGCCATTCCTGTCCTCCCCTGTTAACCACCCCATTAACCCAGGACGAGAAGGTGGAACGGACAGACAATTAGCCAGCAGAATGCTAAAAAGGTTAATGCAGGAGCCCACAGCCTTGGCTTTCTCGAGCTTCAGTGGGTATTAAGATTCTGCGATCTCCTTCCGCTTTCAGAGTCTGCAGGGAAAAAACAGGAATTCGCACAAGATGAACTTTGTTCTCATTTCAGATCATAATCATGTAGCTCCTCTCACATGTCGCACTTGGATGATTCCAGCGTGAATAAACCAAGAAGAATGTTTATTTTTACTCCTCTCAATATGGAGAATATTCAGTTAAAGTGGCAAACCTTTCCTTTGAAGCTGGCCATGCTTGAGTAAAGGAATATTGGAGAGAGTAGCGGCAGAACAGCTCCGTACGACAGCCTTCTTCCAAAGGTCACTCTTGCTACGCTAACTACTCAAGCTGAGTCATTCTGTTTCCTGCTCAAAGAGAGCAAATGCTGGAATTTTTACATCCTGTGGGCTGTCAGCTGCAGAAAACTTCTTCTCAATGCTCACCAAGACTACGAGGACAGATCTCACACGTTCAGGCACATGGAGAACGTGAGGCACAGTAGGGCTCAGTGAAAGTGCCTGTTGAAAGCAACTGCCCCATTTCTCTGGACTTTCACACATCTTTAAAATCTCCCAATATTTTCTTTGAAAGATAAAACCATTATGAATGACACAGAGTTATAGGTATCAGAAACTCTTTTCTGAAGCCTTGTAGTCAAAAGTCCTAATTTCAGAATTTCACAAGGGCTTCTTTTGCTCATAAAGGTTTTCTAACCACCACTCCAGTGGTTCAGTTATGATGACCCAGGATAGTTTGGTTTTCACACATTACCATATTCTGGTCTTTGTAGAAATGTGTTGCTCGGAGTTACTATTACTAGCAATGCTATGAAATACTTTAGATGGAAGCAAAGAGAAAAGGACCTTTTTGACACCCATTGGAACACCAAATTTTTCATTTATTACGGGTATTGACCGCAATAACGCAGAGTCCTTTTTATTACCTTCCACTAATAATATATTCTCTATTTTGCTTAAGGTGAACAATGATATTCAGACAGGAAAAATTATTAACAAAGAAAAGATAAAGCTTTAAATTATAAAAATGACTTGATAGTTTCTCTCTGTAATACATTTTAAGTCCAGAAGGGACCATTAAGATCACCTATATGCCAAGGATTTTTACACTGTGCTTTTTGATATATGGGATCTCAAGTAACATACCATTTCTTTTGACCCTTGCTCTTGAGCACTATCTCTGATGGATTTTTACAAACTGCATATTGAAATATTCACATGCTTAGGGGCCTACTCACAAACTGAAAGAGATTAGAGAAGCATCATTTCTTTTCAGAAGAGCAGGCGCTTTTTTTTAATAGGATAAAAGTTTTGCTGTGTTTTTCTAACAACTTCAGTGAAACCAGCACAAAGAAAAGCTTATCAGGCTGCAATACCTTTGATTTGAAAAGATTGGTGGCAATTTTAGTGAGTTCTAATTCTATGTCTGGAATAAAACTGAATATTTCTGGGCATTCAGCAAGAAGAGTTATGGCAGTTATGCCATTTACAGGCTCTCCATAACTCTACCCACTGCTATTCAGGAGTAGACAGACACCATCATGAGATGAGTTGCCAGCCTCAACATCTGATCTCTACAGATCACTATCACTAATTAAAACATATCACAAATAAGGAGAGTACTGATCTTGTGAAGAATCAGATTAAATTCTGGGTATGTTGAATAGTAAAGGCAAATGAAGAGAAAGAAGTCAATACATTCCTGCATTAGTTCAACTGTCTGGGTGAGCTGGGAGTCCCTGTGGCTGTGAATGGACTGTCTCCTCCTGCAGATAAAGGATTAAAACTCTCTTTGTTCCATGTGCTCATTGAAGGAGGGCTGAGGGGATCCATAAGGGACTGAGAGCGGCAGGAGCTGTGGGGTTGTTGTGCTGCTGTCGTGGTTTAACTCAGCCCCACGCAGCCGCTCAATCGCTCCCCAGGGTGGGAGGGAGAGAGAATCAGAAGAGCAAAAGTGAGAAGACTTGTGGGTTGAGACGAAGACAGTTTAATAAGGGAAGGAAAGCCATGCACACAAGCAAAGCCAAACAAGGAATTCATTCCCCACTTCCCATGGGCAGGCAGGCGTTCAGCCATCCCCGGGAAAGCCGTAACCGTGACTTTCCATCACACGTAACAGTGACTTGGGAAGACAAATGCCACCACTCTGAACATTCCCACTTCCTTCTTCTTCCTCAGTTATGCTGAGCATGACACCGTACAGCCTGGAAAATCCCTTGGGTCACTACGGTCAGCTGTCCTGGCTCTGTCCCCTCCCAACTCCTTGTGTATCCCCAGCCCCCTCACTGGTGGGGTTGAGGTGAGGAGCAGAAGGGGCCTTGGCTCTGTGTAAGCACTGCTCAGCCATAACCAGAACATCCCTGAGCTATCCATGCTGTTCCCAGCACAAATCCAAAGCACAGCCACACACCAGCTACTGTGAAAAGGGTTAACTCTACCCCAGCCAAAACCACCACAGCTGCCTGGAACATTTTCTCCCCAAAGCCTCCTTGATAGCAGCATGGCAGGAACTTTGCTTTTGAAATATATTTATCAAGTGCTATTGTTAAATGTGCCCAAAGAGCTTTTATTTTCCAAAGGGATGATAACATCAGCTTTTACACATCAACAAACAAGCAGAGAAAAACCTTTTTTTGTTAAGATGTGGAATGTCACTTTTTGTGGGGGTAATAGCTGGAGGTGCATAAAACCATATTCTGCCATTTAATTAGTAATCAGCAGTGATCTGTCAGTCAGAGTCACTGTAATTCATGAACTGTTAAGTCAAAGCAAAAATGGCAAGTAATTAGCCTGTATCCATTAGAGCTTCCCTAGCATACACTCATACAGCCAGGGTTTCAGTTGGAGGCAGAAGTGGAAGTGTGAAACTCCTTAATATATTCTGCTTTTTAATTAGCAATCAGCGCTGATTTATCAGCCATACCAACTCTAATGCATGAGCCATTGAAACACAGAAAAAAAGGCACATTTTCAAAACCATTTATGCTTATATTTACATTCCCTCCAGGCTGAAACATTGGAGAAACCACTGAAATGCCATCAGAGAGCCGCAGAAAGTGTGTAGGAGCTCACAATCCAACACAGCCACATGAGTGATGGTTTGGGTTAAGACACAAGTTGAGTATTTACAAGAGGCAGTTGGCATGTCCAAACACTGACAAATAAACATTACCTTTGTTAACTGTACACGAACCAAAATCTCCAAGAGCTCACGTAGTGCTGCTTATATTCCGCTCAGCTCCATTTCAAAGAATCCATTAATAAATTGATAGTGTACTTACCAGGTTGTTGCATTTTCCTCAACCTCTGGATGGAGAAGGAGGTGAGAGAAGCGCAAAAAGTCCACCTTTACCTGATCTTCACAGCTGCCAGAGAAACCTGAGCAGGAGCAGCAGAACACAGCCTGCTTCTGGGCTTTGGGAGGTGCAAGATTTTACTTCCCCCAAGCCAGGATGGGCTCTACAGCACTCCTGAAGCTGAGCAGCAAAACTGGGCACTCCAGCATTAGGCCAAGAGCCTCCTCCTCCTTCTTCAGCCCTTAAAGAAATTGAGGAGCTAGGGGAAGAGGGGGAGTGAGGTATAGAGGTTCTCCCCTTTTTCTCCATGTAAGTATAAATATCAGAACTTTAATTCCTTAATTTCACTCATATAAAGTACCTGCACTAGGCCTCCCTGCAGGGGGTAAAAATAAAAGGCTGCTTCATATATCTTTGTAAGAACCTTTTGTTTATATAAACACACAAACACACACATATTTTTATATACAAAACTTACCTCGAAACCAGAGGGTAGCTCCCACAATAGTGAGGCTCTATACTTGAAGTCAGTGTCAGCATATGGATCAGCTGATAAAGGCACCAACACAGCTTAAACTAATTACAGTTTGCAGGTAGGGTGGTAATTGCACTTCTAACTGCCTAAATTAAGGATACAAAGGCCTGGTTGCATTTGTATAGAGGCTGACGGGATACTCTGTGCCAGCTGAAAATTCTGCCCTCAGTAGTGGTAATGTTCTTATCGAAAAATGGCTGTTGTTTGCCTAACGTCTGACAGAGTGACATCTATTTCACTACATGTTTAATTAGTTTGTTTTCATGGCGTTCCTGTTTCCATTTCAGCTTTCCTTAGTGGTGGGAGAGAGCAGGTTTCTGGCTCTGTGCTTAAAACCAGTCCCAAGGCAAAGAACGTGGCACCAGTTTGCTTTCACCCTTCCAATGTCAGCTGCGTGGAGCACTCAGCCAACATTTTCAGCTTTCAACAGCTTTTGTGTTTTAAAAGTACATTCTAGCTGCCCTTGCTTTGTCTCTGATGGCTGGCTTTCAGGGGCTGTAAACATCCATCTCCAGAGGAGTTTGCAGCTCCTGTGTTTGAAACAGCAACTATTTCTCTGCAAAGCACAGGTAAAGCCGTCCTGTTGAACGTACAACAAATTTGCAAACAGGTGCTCTCAACAGGTGTGAGGTCTCCACCTTTTCTCTTTGAACAAGAACCTATAAAAGATTAATCATGTTAGGCCAGTAATGCTTTAACAGTTTGTGAGTGTACATTTATGAAATCTAGGTATGTGAATGGCTCCAACCTCTATTCCAGACTTCCTCCAGTCTCTTCTTGAATATCTCAGTGGGGCTCTTCTAATTTTTTTTTAAGCAGGCAAACAAGCTCTTGCTTCCTTAAACACAAACATCCACCCAACAGAAAATCCCTTCCTTTGACAGCTGTCCTTCAATTACCAATTTAAAGCAATGGTTAAGAGGATTCTTGTAGCATTGAGCAGCTCATCAAACTGCTTCTGTACGGCCCATGAGAAAAGGTGGTGTTTTAAACAAAGATCGTCTTTTGACCTCCTCTTCAGGATTGCAGTTTTTCTGAATGAAAAAATTCTGTATGCTGAACACGTGTTGGCTGACTGTAGCACAGAAAGGTTAGAAAGGAATGCCCTGTTTATCCCAGTTTTTTCCTTAAAACAGTTGCAGAACAGATCCTATAGTTTTACAACACAAAAATCTCAGCATAAAGACTTAAGAAATATTGAATTCTACTAAACTGTCTACATTGACGTTTAAAAAAATATCCAGGAGTTGTGAATTATCTGTATAGTGACTGAAGCTAGGTGTTCTACAAAACCAGATACTGTTACTCAACAAGCCACAGCCCATAAGTCAAGATGGTAAAAGTAATATTGTTTAAAATTCTGGTTAGGGGAAGCAGTTTCACCGAAGATTTAAAAGAACACCAATTTAATACCCTCCAAAACTATGTACTTATTCTAATGCTACAAGTACAGGTAACACTGGAAAGGAAAAAGGTGGTTCAAACTTCTCATTCATAAAAATTCCTTATGTTGGCTTGCTTCTGTTATTCTGGAGCACCTCTCTGACTCAGAAAGCTCTTTTGCACCTCCCAGCCTGTTTTGTCATGTACTCAAGTTTTTGCTCCTGAGTGACAGCTGTAAAACACTCTCCCTTCTATTCCCCCTCAATCCTAACATCTTTTTAGCGGTCCACCTATTTTTTAGCTCTTTCTCTTGCTGAAACTTGACATAACAGGTTAAGATAATGCATCCACACTGTAGGAGTGGATAAAGCCACACCAAAAGCAGGTATAGCCTTCCTCCTCCTCCAAGAATTAGCAAGACTGGGCAGAACTGGTTCCTCCATTACCATGTGCAACAACTGAAGAGCAGGAGGACTCAGCACTGTAACTGACAGGCTGATATTGCCCTAAATTTGCACAGAAGTTACCAGGTTGAAGATATCCTTCCAAAAACAACAAAAAATCAGAAATCAAGAACTGTTGTTGGAGTTTTAGCAGAGTATTTATTGAATAGTTTCTTTCCTAGAGACACTTTATGGTATAAGTGTCAGTGCATATTCAGCTCAGGTGTTTATTCTAAATGGACAAGGACAATAAAAAAAAACCCAAACCATGGACTGGACACAGATCGAGGGGAGATTCATGAATATATTAAGAAAAAACAAAAATATTCAGGCCTACCAAGTGGTATACTTTATTAGGAATAACTACATAGATAATCAGAGTACAGTTGTAGGCTGGAGCCCAACAATGCTTTTTTTTCTCCCCCCACATAAAAAAGTAAACTTTCATAAAAGCTTGTTTAGCAAAGCCAGAAGCAGTGTTATTTTAAACAGTTTATTTACATTGCTCAGATTGGCAAAAAGAGATATAAAAAACAGTGCAGTCTGACACATTCAAAAGCATCACTAGTTACATATAAATACACGACAAAACACAGGTGGTTAAAAAGAAACCAGAAGTTGTGAACTCCTAATACCAACAGCTGAACTGTTAATGAAATGCAGAAATGTACATATTTAGATAGTTTGTGAGAGTGCATGGTACAAACTGTTCAGAGACAACAGAAGTGAACACAGAGTTTTAAAGGAAGACATAAATACATGAGAAAGCCAGGTAAAAAGCCTTAGGAGTACTACACTGAAATTTGACACGCCAAAATTGGACCCTCAAGTTACAATGTCACACCAATAATCCCATGCATTAAATTATTTGTTAACCAAGCATGGGGAAGGTGTGGGGGTTTGTTTTTTTAACAACCCTACTAAACAGGAGTGTAATTTTTTTCCTCAGACTTCCACTTCAAAGCAAGGCAAAAAATTCAACTGATCATTTTTGGTGGTCAAAGCTTCTCACACCACTGTGTTACAGTGAGGCTGCAAGAGATCATAATCACAAAACTCAATTCTATTCCATTATAAACAACTACATTTATAAAATATCTGGAATAAGCAGCTGTACAACAGGTTAACTGTCATACTTGAAAGGTCAGGTACTTCATAATGTATCTCCGTTTAAGAAATCCACAATTCAAACATTAGAGTGCTCTGCCAGTAGATGGAGTTAGGCAAGCATAAGAGTCATCCAAACTAGCAGTAAATTATGTGTCCATCATCTTCATTTCAAGATCTGACAAACCAGTTTATTGCCTGGAGGGGACAATTTCCGTAGAAGAAAATGCTTCATTTGGAAGGAAATAGATCTGTGCAAGGGAATACTGTGTTTAAATGAAGGCCAAGTTACTTATTCCACTGATTGGCTGATCTGCTTCCACACAACTAAACCCCCCTTGTGATTAAGTTAGTGTTATCTAACATTTTGCTAATCACTGCTAAGTGCTAATGACTAAGGTACCATTAATGTCAGTAACAGGTCACTGCCCAGCCACCTGCCTGTCAGTCACTCCCACACAGCAGAGTCTTTTCTACCTGCCTCATATCAAGTGGGTTGTTGATCGGCTTAATGTGTGACTCCTCCTTTCAAAGATCGAGGGAAGGCTGACCAAGGAAGGAGAAGGAACACCCTGTCGGACAAAAAAAAAAGTTATTGATTATTTATGAGCCAATATCAGTAGTGCAGCAATCATTTCTCAGCAGTGACATAGCATACAAGGAATGTGTGAGTGCAGAAGATCTTGAAAATTGGCAGCTTTTGAAATTAATGATTCAGCATTTCCAGAGTTTGAACAGAAAACATAACACATTTTAAAAATTGCAGAAGAAAGACTTTTTTCTTCGTTACCAGCCTTGAGAGATTTGGAATGCAAGAACATTTTTGAAGAGTTGCTGCTAACAAGTATTAGTATACATCTTGCACCACTTTTGGCAGTAATAATCTCCCTCCAAAATGAAGACACGATACACTATGATAATCTCTTAGAAAAACAGCTCCCCCTCCAATCCTACAACTTTCTGTATTATCATCAGCTCTGAGCCCCAAATGAGATGCTGAACACATGTCTCCTTGGCTGCAGGAGGCAACAGACATCCCAATGATTTGCAGAGCTTGCTTTAGCTGTGCCTGGATGGGCACACGCTAGGCAAGAAGCTCACTTTTCTGATGCTTGGAGAATAAGCTGCTTCTGAGACTTAATTACAGTGAAACCAACACATCAATATGTAGCACTAAAAGTAAACCTCTTTGGATTAGCTGAGATTTTATATTCTTTTCACATTAGGCCTCAAGATACTTTCACAAGCAATCTTCTGTTGCTCTTTACAGCCAGCCAAGCTTCTCAGCACATCAACAGGTCACGGTAGTTAGGCAGCTTGTGCACCTGCATGCTCCAAGAATCTTTTAAATAGGGATATTTCGGGCAGGTAAGGATATACACTTCACTATGAACAAGTCCTATGCCTGTTTATGGCATGTCCTCCATTTGCAGTCATTGGTAATATCTGGAAATTAAACCCTAAACTCCTCTTTATAGAGCAGCTCTTATTAGACTCTCAGGTATTTTATACCAGATATTTTTTCTGTTTACAGATAGGGAACAAAAAACTAAAACCACAGGTAAAATGAGCTGCTTAAGGCTTCCCTACAACCAAGTTATTAAAGTCCTCAGAACTCTGGCCCATGAGCTACATGGCCACTTGGACAACAGAACTGAAACAATAAGTAATTCAATTGCAAATAAACTTTTAAAAATCCCTCAGAAAAATTACATTTTGAAGTGTTCATGAAAGAATAAACTTAGCACCCAGAACCAGAAATAGAACCACATGTGAGTGTTGACTCCAACCCTGTGCATTAGAGCACGTTAAAGAACCCAGCACCATTTGAAGCCCTTTGTGCATTAGAGCTGTACTGTGCTCCCTTAGCTTAGAGAACTCAGGATTTCTTGCTCACTTCAGTCAGGACCTGATGCACAGAATTTTCCAGCACCACGCTGGTTATCTCCAGCATCAGCACAAGTGGCAGTAATAACAGGGAGAGCACATGGTCTGTCCAAGGCATGATCACTTAAGTTGGAAGAGGCTTTTGCTTCTACAGCATTTGAAAGACGAGTATTTAGAGAGCCAGGACACAGCACAGGTCGAGCCTTGGAATTTTGGGAGCTCCAATCAACAGAACTGGAGCAATGGACATTAACAGCACATTTGACAGGTGCACTTAGGCTGCACATAGAAGAGGAACGAGCAATCTACAATTATGAAAGGTTTAAGAGTTAGTCCAAACAAGAAAAAAAAAAGCATCCAAGCTTTGATATTTTTACTCTATGTTTTTTTCTACGCCAAAAAAATTCCTACATAAGCACAGGCCAGGATTTAATTTAAATAAAACAATATATCTGAATAACAGCTTTGACTCTTAATAGACTCAGGCAGGTTTCCTGCAGTCTTAGTTTCCTACTCAACAACTGCACTGGTATTCCAGCTTGAGGGGCTGGAATCCAAACCTCTTTTCCCCTGCACCTGATCATTGAACCAAAAATAGTTTATGCAAGTTCAGTGGTGTGTGGGATTGGTTAAAAAAAAAAAATAATAAATAAATAAATAAATAAATAAATAAAAATCACAACACATGATCTGCTGCCAAGCTGCGGCTCATTACCACAGAGGTCCAAGAGCTCCAGGAAGAATCTGAAGCAGGAACATGGTTTTGCTACTGCAAGTTTCTATGATTTTGTGGAAACAAGTATTTTTGTCTGGGGTAGATGCACACAAAACGAAAAGTACATGACTTGCAGGTTCATGAGAAATGAGATACAGCACTCTATCAAAATGAAGACAATTAGAAAGCAAAAACAATTGTTGGCATAATCATAATAGAAGGAAGAAAATCTCTCTACAGAGAACTGGGCTATAGCCCCACTGGTTGATTTTTTTTTATTTCCTCTAAAGCAAGGGAGTCTACTGTGATACTTCCTCCCTTGTTGGTTCATGTGGGAGAGCAGGGCTGTATCTTTATGTTGTACAATTTAATGACCACTCAAACATACTGCATTACCTCAATATTAAAGTACTGACACATCAGTCAGTAGTAGTAAGATGAACAGGATTCCCTTTTCTTGGCCTTCTGTTCCACAAACTACAGACTAGAAAATAGGTGTTTACTCATCAAATTTACTCAAACACTATAAAAAAAGCAAAGATGATGAAAAGATTCTTCCAAATCTAGTCTGCTTTACTCGACTGTGTTAGGAAATTGAGTTTAGCCTAATGTAGCAGAAGAAAGCTTTAACAGGCAGCCAGGCATAGCAGAAGAGTTGCAATATGTAGAACAATATTTTATTTTACCAAGTTTTCTTAAACATTTATGAGGAGATAATTCCCTTGTTGTTGTTTAAAAACTTGCAGGCTGCAGCATCTATATTTCTCTACCCTTCCTTCTCAGTTTTTTTCACAGGATGTCTGTCATCTCATGAAACGCTCACCATACTATTCAGGGTTGTACACCACATTTCTAGTGTTCAAAGTCAAAAGCATGAACCAATTTCTACTGAAACTTTCTCACTGTCTCAGAAGAGAAAGCATATTCCATCCCTAGCAAGAGACTGGGGGGTTTTTCAGCTTAAATGTATAAGGCAACTCCCAGTTTCTAGTGCATCAAGATTCTTCTGCATTTTCAGGAAGGCTTCTCGTTAAACACCTCTGGAAAATAATATATCCATGAATGCAGTAAAAAATAATTCTTTTCCCCCACTGTGGATGCTGAAAATTGGTCAAGTGAGAGCTCTCGCAGACATGAAAGAAGCGTGAAGTTAAGAAGGTGACTTCCTTGGCCTGCACAGCCGACCACTCACCGCCAAGGACGAGGTGCTCGTCAGGCGGCTGCCGATGTAACTCTGGTTAGTGGAGCTGGGGCTCCTCCCTTCCGTGGCACTGTGAGACATCAAAGCCCTGTGAAGAGCTCGCTTGGGTGTTTTGGAGAAAGAAAAGGCTCTTGTGACCTGAGGAGTTTGACAAATGGTTAAACACTGACAAAAACCAGGCTGCAATAACTACCATTATACAGGCTACCATTCAAATTCTGAACATCTCTAGGATGTGTATCAAGCGTTGGTGTGACTGGATCACAACCAGCCAGGCACCCACACCCAAAGTGATTTGACTCTTAAAGGCCCCCCCATCATCCTTGCTATTCTCATTCTGTCCAAATATGAGGATAACACAGCAGGGGAAAAGGAGGGCAAAGATTCAGGGAGAAGTCAAAATAAGATCTGGTCACCTAGGCTTCCCCACGTCCCTCAGTCCTGCACAGTCAGGCCCTCTCTCCTTTAAGCTGCTCTCAATTTTGCATTATATTTAAAAGACTCAAAGTATTAAACAGCATAAGTTCTATAACAGACTCAAAAATGACTACATAATACTTATGACTGTAATACTTAAGACTATATACAGATATTCCAAAACCTTAAACATGCCTCACCTTCTTTCTTTAAGGAGCTTATACTTAAGAGTTTTAGTTCAGATTAAGTTTCTCCTGTCACTACTGTAAATACTACAAACCACCTGAAACAGGAATCCCAGCACAATTCTCTTGACTAAAAAGCACTATCTTACCTTTTTTGATGTTTTCTTTATTGCCCTGGATGCTCTGCTTAAAGTACTGTCCATATCTTTAGTATTTACTTCAACTGAATCAGGATCAGCAACATAAATGAGATTTTCCTGTAGACAAAAATACTCTTAATAATGGTCAAATATCAGCACTTGCCAAAATATAGTCTTCTAGTTCATTAGATCAGATTTAGAGGTTTTAATTGCCATATTCTTCCATATTTAACTCTTTATACAGTCCAGCAGCTATTTGTTTTCAAGTCATTTCATTAGATCAACAGCTGGTGCAGTCAGTTTGTGCAACCACTTCATCAGTAGTTTACTTTAACATTCAGTTTGTCTGATTCAGTTTCAAGTCCAGGGTTGACCAAATTAAAGGCAGTAGTTCTGAGGCATCCCTAGGGAGTTTCCAAGGTAAACACTGCTTTATTCCCCTGACACATCTAGCACATTTCTGAAGTGAAATCTTGAGAGTTCCAGCTGTCAAACATTCAGACTAAAACCTTTCAGTTTAAGTGCAAAACACGTTGTAGAATAGCCACGAGTTGGGGTTTTTTCATGCCTCATTCTCAAACTCCAGCATGTGTAAAGCAATTTCTACCTACTTACAAAACTTGAGGGGCAGAGGGGGGCACAGGGGGGTTGGAAGTTACTAGGATGATTTTGTTTTCACTGTTTTTTGTCTTTGTTTTGAGAAAAGACATTTTATATTAAAAAAAAAATCTCAGAAGAACCCCAGTCAGCAGCTTTATGGCCATTCCCAGGGCCTAACGAAGAGTAGCCAAAGCCTTTGCTGCCACCAGGTGGCAAAGTCAATGTTATCTCACTCACATGATGCTCCAGAACTCTAAAACCAGGCAAAAGTGCTTAAATGGAAACTCAATTTGACATTTAAATCAGCAAGAAATAAGTATTATATAGTTGGTACAAAGCAATAGTTACACAAATTAAAACTAATGGGATTCAGCACAGAAGGTTACAATTTGTCAGCACATTATTCTGAATGTCTTGGGGTAAGACAGAACAATACATTTATGACACAAAAGTTTAATTTCTATTAAAAATCCAAGTTATATGTGACACAAAATACTGAAGATAGGCAACACACAGATTAAAGTAAATTAACACATCCACATCAGCACTTCTCTTATTCAGTACCTAAAAACGAAGGAAACCACAAAGCCAAGTCTCTTATTCCAAAGCCTCTAGATCACAAGACAAACAAAATAAACTAAGATGCTGTTTTCATTACTCAATTACTGAGTAATTCTTCTCCTGTAAGAAGCACATCTTTTAAAATCACAGATATTGTACTGTAAGAACACACTGCAGAACATAAAACATTACTAGTTTACACCAAGTAGCTTCAGTTATATGTACTGCATGTATTTTCAGCAAATTGAGATGACTGATATGCATAGATTTTACATAATTAAAACATTAGCTGAAAGCCTCTTGCTGTAATTGGAGAGGATCTACTCAAATTAGTGGGTTTCTGACTGTAGAAAGCCCACACATTGAAGTAGAAATGTGACAAGTGCCTCCTTTATTTCAGTTTTTGTTATTTCCTTGTTTTAACGTTTTAGATTTCTGTCTATAGGAGGGAGATGCTTTGTGTCTTTTGCATTATGGTGCAGATAAAGTGTAGAATAAGAACTCAACACAACACAGTTAAACCAAACCAAGTGATTCATAACACTGGGACTGTAAATTCAAACATAGCTCTGAAAGAAGCAAGCTGAATAAAATTCTTCTTAGATCTACAGTGCAGAGTTGAGTCATACCCTTTTCACCATCACAAATTAATTATAAATAATTTTTGATTTTTAAGCACTACTTATCTTCTGCACAAACTAACTTCCAGGCTGTTTCCTTTTCTACCTTTTAACCACTCACTTGCAGACATGTTAGCACAAATGTCTTCTGCTCTACTTTATCTCAGGCATGTCCACTATTAACTTCTTTAGCTTCAGGTGCTTAAAGCCAAAAAGAGGGAAATGTTTTAACCAGCAGCATGGTTCCAGAGTACTTACTGCATCTGCTTTACAAATAGTGTTGGCCACGTGCCGACACAACATCTTCAGCCAGTCCTCCTTGCGAGGGTCTTCAGCTGTCATCTGGAAACTGAGCAGCTTGTTGTTGAGTTCCGTAGGTGGCCTCACGACTAAGGCAAAAGCTTTCTGGCAATCTACAGTTTATTAAAAAAAAAAAAAAGCAAGAATTAATACAAAGAATAATGATTTTTTTCATATAATTTAGGGGGAAATCTTCAGAAGGGCCAAGCCTCTGTCTGCCAGGAGCTGGAGCTACAGACAACATGATTTGGTGCAATGATTTTGTCTTTATTTACACAATAGCTGTTGTATCACTTGTAAGAGCAGAGTTCTGTCCACAGCCATCATCAAGAGGGTGCAATCAACTGTTCATGCAATAGCTGATTATTCACCAAATAATCTGCAGAGTAGTCAGCCTCACGTACCCTCTTTGCCATTTCTCTTTTTAATTTGGTTTCTATGTTCAGGTGCTTCAGAGAAAAAGCAGAACACATGATGTGCATATTATCACTTACAGTGAAACACCAAATCTTGCCAGGATAGAAATCTAGAAACTGGTGTGACTAGATTCTTTGTAAGTCACTATCAAGGCTGGAGCAGTATGGCAAAGCAGACAGAGAAATTAAGTCTCCTCTTAAGATGCCAAGTACAGCTCCTTCTGAGCATTATCATCACCAGTTAAAATAAAATCCGGTTTCACACCAACAGCACTTTTCTCTGGCCAGTCTAATGCTCTGGGCTGAAGTTTGAGGTTTGGTTTTTATTTTGTGAATCCAGAGCTGTCAAGTGTTTTAACTCTGTTTATCTCACACTGCCAATTGGTTGGCCTATGCTAATGCCATCTAGTAGTTCTGCCAAATTCAGCATCCTGCAGTGATTCTTGAAAAGCCAAAAGGTAACAGTGCAAGGAATTCTCAAGCTCATAGAGAGATTCAAACAGAAACTTACTTAAATCACACATCTAACATACCGTACAATAAATACACCTTAGCATTCCATCCCACAACAGCAGAGCTTCCTCCTTCATACCCTGAAACAGTTTTCATTAGCTACCACAGCACTTCAAAAACACACAGACCTTCTGTTTCCCTGATGTCCAGGACTTTCTTGATCTGGGAGAGAGGCATGAGAACAACATGCTTGAGAGATGCAGGAGGCCTCGTGTGGCCATGGGGACTCTTGAAAGCTCCAATAACTTTATGCCGTTTCCTTGCAATCTGCAGTTAAATAGAAGAGAAAGAGTCAGTTGGAAGATATCTTGCCATTGTTGCCTTTCCTTTATATTTTTTTACCTTCTACTATACAGGAAGGCACAGAAAATCTTGCTACTCTACCACATAAATCTTAAAGGAATTCACTTATCTCACTATTCACTGCCTACAGTTCAAGTGGCCCAGCAGTATTTGTTACTTGGCATCAAAACACTCAGCTGAAAAACACAATAAATTTTTTAAAAATACCTAGAGAGGAAGTAATTTTGCATTACAGACCTCAATTCTACCCTGCATGACAAACAAGGGTCCTTTGAAATCTACCACAAGGTAGTCTAGATTTAAACAGAAAAGACAACATCTATATGCATGAACCAACTTAAGGTGTGGTGTGTTATGTCCTAGAAATATCACTTGCTGTTGCTTTTGCATGCAGCCATTGAGCAGGCTTTGCACAAAAAACACATAAGATACTTGTGTTAAAGTAATGCATCTTCAGTTGTTTGTCTCTCGTCCAAGAGACAAGCCAAGAAGCTCTATTAAAAGTGGTTTTGTCTTCCTTTCCTTCCTTTCCAAGTAGTGATGACACTGAGTCAACTGGACTCCCAGGAAGAGTTCATCATGAATCACAACAACAGGCTTTTGTCTCTAAGTGCTGCTTAGGACAGCACTAATTTTGAATTATTTTAGAGTTGGTCTTTTATGAAGACAATGTTCTTCACTGCTGCAGATAGCAAAAAGTACTTTATGAAAGTGTGGTTTATAAATTCAGTTTTTCCACATTAGTCTCCAAAACACAGTTAGATTTTTCCCCTCTAGTTCTTCCTAACACATTTTCAGTCTAAGGCATTTATTGTGATTTTTTTTCTTCTGGTAGCCTAAGAACAGACAGACCCAGCTAACATATTAAAAGCTGCTTTTATGTTTTTACTCTGGTTGCAAGACATTAAAGGTTACATTAACACCTCTCAGCCATGCAGATATGACTAACTATGTTGGCTTATACAGTAGTTAATGGAAAGGAAACATCAGCACATGTTGACCTATCAGCAATCTGTGACTTAGAATTCTGCCTCAAAAGTTCTTAAATTTTACTTATTTATATTCATGTGCAGTGTCAAGCCTCTTACACTCAAGTTTGTGAGATGTACTGGTACGGTCACCTTACCTCTAGGCAATCATTGAACAGAAAGAGCGTGACCTGCTCTCCCCTGTCACAGATGTCATCACCAAGTGCTACAGTTTCCAGACGCTGAACCAAGCTCCGGTGAGAGGACAGGAGATTGGCCTAAATGACAGAAGCAAAAAGCTCATTAAGCATTTTGTTCAAGGGCTGGATTACTGCTTACTTACAGCTTAACACTGACAATCTGTTTAAACCAGCACCACTGCATTGTAACCTCACACACTTTTGCAAAGGGAACAAAGCACTGCAGTCATTTAACAGATCTGCAGCTTTGGAGGAATTACTTACTGGACATCCATCCACTTCATAGACAACATCAAAGAACTGCCTTTGTGCCTCTGTTTTTCTTTTGTCTTCATTAATGTGTCTAAGGAAAGCATATTATATTAATCTTCAGTACCAAGCAACAGTTTATGGATGCACTGCATTTAAGACATACAAAAATAATAAAGCTAAACATTCAGGGATAGAATTTATACAGCAGCACTTGACACACTTGCATGACAAAACAGCCAAATACCACGTGAAATCACACAGGGAACTTCAGCCCTAGAACACTATTCTTGTCATGTTACCAACACTTGATACATCAATCAGTTAATAAACAGTTCCCCTGCCCTGCATGATTTTGAACTAGAGACTGACACAATGCAGTTCTTTACAGCCTGCGTTTCATCCCCCCACAAATCAGGACTACAGCTCACCAAGCAGCAGATGCAAGAATACTTACAATTTAAAAGTTGTTGTTAAACTGGACAAACATTTACCCAATTAATGCAGGAGTTCTTGTTGCTGGAGACATACGCTACACTTCAAAAGAGGTGAGACTTACAATCTAAACAACTTCAGCTTTCAGCTAATTAACTCATGGAACAGTGCCAAGAAGAGCTAATACAGGACCAGAAGAGAAACTAATCTCCCACCAAAAGTCTGTCTTTGCAGTGGATATATGCAGAGAAGTAAGATTTAAAGACAAAACCCATCTCTTCCATTCCAGACAGAAGAGATAGAAACAAGAGTCGGAACAGAACAGAGGACTGAGGAGAGCCCCTGCTGAGGCAGGGAGTCAGCAGAGGTTCAGGTGCGAGTGCTGGGTAACCACACCACAGACTCCTTCAGAGCTCTGGCACGGAACACCAAAGTCACAACTGCAGCCAAATGGAGGCTGAAGAATACATACAGTTATGTTTATTTACTGTAACTTGTGGCAACAAAACACTGCCAGCAATTTAGCAGGAACAGAGGGATCTACATGCAGTATGTTTAACAGTATGTTCCATAGAATGAACATGACTTACGTCATCACTTCCTTTAATGATTCAATAGCTCTCTCTAGAGTTATTTTATCTGGGTTCTCTTCAGCTGTATGTTTCTTAATATCTACAATTAAAGAAAAAATTACAGAAATAAAAACTCCACACACATTACAAATGCCTGAAAAGAAATACGAAAAACTCAAGTTTAAACTGAGTTAAGATAAGCTGAAGAAATCAGATCTATCCTGGAGTCCAAATAGCACTGTTAAAAGAACTAGGCTGAAAAGCTGTCCAGGCATCTCATTAAGAAAAAAAAAAAGCACATACAATATAGAAACTAAACCCTTAAACGATTAAAAAAAAGTTAAATTGAAGTGCAGAGACAAGCATAGAAGTCTTTTTCTACCTGAAGCAAAGGATGATGATGTGGATTTTTTTATTATTTCTATTAACAAAATAAAAGTGGTTGATACCAGGTAGAACACATGAAACTGTAAGCCTTGTCAATATGAATTGCTCTCTAGTTTATGTTAGTTTCATTTGAATCTCAATTATATTCTTGTTTGAAGAGACAGAATTGTCAGTGCAAACTGTTCCTCTATCTGTATCCTGCATACAAATGTATGAACAAGTGGAATCTAGTCAGAAGTATGCCTTCTTCAGTAGTAGGTCTTACTGACTGACAGTAACCATAGTTAACTCACATAATCAGCTTGTTTTAGAGGAGAAAAGCTGTTGATAATGATGACAAAAAGAAGATGTTATCTTGTGGTTTCAACACCTTCACAGACAAACCGATAAAAATTGTATCACTGGGTTACCATTTAGTAGGAGGGCAACACTGGGCAGCCTTTGAACGGGACGGATAAGGAGCTCAGCTAGGCTTTGGCGGCCACATTCAGGTTTAGCTTGATTTATCTGGGAAAAAGGAAATTATGTTTACTTTTTTTTTTTTACATGCATAGTCACACAAGAAAAGCACAAGATCAGAGAAAAATTGCCTTCCTTGAAATTAGAATTGCTAAACAAGTGTGAGAATTGTTTACCACAGTCATTAATAGAGCATGTTAAAAACCACATTACATTCAAAACTGCACAGTGATTGATGTTCTCAGAATGTCTAGCTTTAAAGTATCCATATCAACCCCTCAGCCCTTGTTTCAGCTGCTAATGTGGACTGGGACAGGGGACAGCCAGTTCTCTTATTTCTTCCCCATCTTTTAGATACCAATACTTGGATGTAATTTCTAGTCCCTCAGAAAACATGAGCTGAAATCTGTCAGTGTGATTACCTGACTATTTGGATACAGAAGAAGAGTTAAAGCTACACTGCATTATTAACAGTACACACATCTGAAGAGTTCAAGTGTTTTAAGACTCATCTTTCTTTGAAGATCATTATCCTGTTAGATCTCCACTGTTAGGCTCCTATTCATTAGTCACAAGAACGTTGAGAAATTCTACCTCCCTGGAGCTTCACAGCTGCCCAAAGAAAGTTAAAAGCTACTTCAGAAATACAAGTCTCAAAAATACCGCGAGCAGACCAGTCAAAGCAGCAGCTCCTCTTATCTTTACAGAAAAGAGAAGACATGTATTTGGGAGGAACCTTTTCCATCAACAAATGCATATAATCAAACCACCTTGAAAGCTGTTTAACAGAGGAGGAACTCAGACCTTTTATGAAAGGGTCATATGAGGAGCTTGAGGGATTGTGAAATCCTTCTTATTTCTGTCTCACCAAGAGATGTTCACATTCCTTCAAGTTTTCAAAATTTCACATTCTTCCATCTACTGCCTTCAATAGTACATGGTAACAGTCTCCATGTTCTACTCAGACTTAGTTCTGCAGACACTTACCTTTAGGAAGGCATGAAACCTTGGCTTCTGCTTTTCACATCTTGTAATCGTCTCCTTACTCATTTCAAAGAAATTCACAAACGGAGGGTATGTTTTCAACAAGTCTTTTGACTGAAAGAAACAACTGTTAGGGTTCTGCTTTACATATTATGTATCATTGTACATATGTTCACATGCCCTGAGCCATACAAAGCTGCTCAAAGGCACATTGCAATAAAGAATAATAAATGTGTTGTAATCCCATACGTGTTCTCAGAACAAGTTAAGACATTTTTGCACACCAGATGCCCCAGACTGATGCTGCTGATTAAATGCAGGCTGCTCTCACCAGCAGCAAGCAAGCATGTGACAATCTTAGAAGCTGCTGAGCAGCTCAAGTGGGAAGCAGATTCTTACCTAGCAAGAGGCTTTTGGTGAGAATTTTGGAAATTTCAGACAGATATTTTCTCCAGTAATTGCAATGACCTTTTAAACCACCAGAAGCAACAAAGACTGAAACTTTTGAATGACAAACACTATTTGCCCCAAAATCATCATATCGGGAAAAGCACAGGATACCTAGCAGCCTATTTTACATTCAAATCCATTGCAGTGCCAGACCTAGCTTTCCTGTTCTACACAGGATTCCATATTCACTTACACATTTCAAGTCTTAGAGAAAGACCACAAGAAGTTTCTATCAAAAGTTATTTTCCCAGTTCTTTACTATTGATCAGAGGCAGCAGATAGCTAAGGGCCAAGGAAGTGGCTTTTAATGTCTGAGTAAAAAACATACCTGTAGTGTTGCAAATTACAGTTCCCAAACTGTAGCTATTTGTAATTTTAGTCCCTCCTACCAGTGGACTGACACCTACACTGAAACTTGACACGGATTGCATCACCTAACTCAACTGAAAAGTCTAAAAAAATAGTGATACAAGTTGGAATTTTCTCAGCAGTCCTTTGCTTGTGTTTGCTAGCTCCTAGAAGTGGATTGTTTTTAAGGCAAGATAATAGTTGTAAGCATAACAAAAGAAACAGGAACTTACATATTTAAGAATGATATCACCAATACTTTTGCTTTCAGTCCAATTTATCATAAGATCTTCCAGGTCTTCCTAGAATACATGCAGGGACAGGGGGAGAACACAAGCTGAGCATGAAGTGCATAAAACCATCAAATGGGGTCAGTATTTTGCCAAACACACATCATTAAGTGTGTTTTCATGCTGACAAAACGCAATCCTAAAAGCTGTACAATTTCACATTCAGCCCCTCCAGTCTACTGAGGGCTCAAAACAAGAGATCTCTGGCTTACTGAATACATATATATATGGTTGTATATCAGTACAAGTAGAGCCTGGCAGCACATCAGGACTAGCCAGCTCTGCAACAAGGTGACACTGCTGCATCCAACACACTACACAACACATCCAAAGGAATATAAAAAAGGATACACAGAATACAGTTGATCCAATTCTAGTTAAGAGTGCACAACTAATCTAGGACTTAAGCCCATAAGATAGGATTGAAACAGATCTAGGACAGATTCCCCTCACTTACTACACCAGGGTGTCAAGGAAAGTGAGACCAAGCCTGTTAAGCCTGTATCAGCTTGATAAGGATCAAGCTCATTCACCATCAGTTAATAAGAGGGGCAGGAGGGCACAGCTGAAGGTTCAGGATTCACCTTAAGTGAAAAGGATTCATCACTAATATTGGTTTGTTGCTGCCACTGCTCATATCTTTATAACACCAAAGATGAAGGAAAACACAACAACTACATCAAAGCAACTCTCACTGCACTGCATGCTGCAGGTGACTCCAATTTGACACATGGACACACAGCTCTACTTTCATCTCAGTCTCAGTGGGCACACATCAATCCCTGCTATGATTAACCAGACTGGACCTCACTGGTTGGGAAAAAAACAACAACAAAAACTGCACAGACAAATCCCCAAGTTGCAGGCAGCCCGCAAGTCTCTCTATTTTAGAAGCCTACTGTGAAATGCTGCCAGGAATAGGCAGATGCCACTATTTGAAAGAGTATGTATCAGCACCAGGAAGAGTCTATACCTAGCCAGCAGATGCAACTGAAAACATGCAGAAAAGATTCAGTGTCTATGAAAGCTTCCCCTGCAGAGAAGAAGGTGCAGCTTGCCTTGATTTTAATGTGCACATCAAGAATATCTGGAATGCTGCCGAATATGGTCTTGATCTCTTCCTGAGCAAGGATTGGTCCCCCAAGTTGTCCTTCCTTCTCCAGTGGAACTTGAAATAACTGATGAATTAAGAGAAAAAAAGTTAATGCCCTCGCAACTGCCAAATATTGTGTTAGAAATAGTTATGAAAGCAACAGTGTTTTCCTTCTAGATCATAATTTCCTGTAGTCACAATCTCAAGATGCCTCCATTCAGCAAGAGTGGATTATGGAGAGTGATTTGAAGACACAAACACTTAGTTTGATACATCACTACAGCATAACCCCCTTTCATCTCCTTTTCTACTCACACACATCTTGGCTCATTCTTCAAGTAGATAATCAGCTGCACTGGAAATAAACTTTCAAGAAATTAAGCTTTTCTTGTAAGTTGTTTGCTATTCTGCTCTTCTTAGAATAATTTAAAAAACAGATTTTTCTCTCTGTCATCTCCCTCTATTCACTAATATCTAAAATATTAGTCATGAAGATCTTATTTTCCTGACACATCCAATTTCCATATATATTGCAATACCACTGCAGATACTAGATTAGAAATTGCATTTTCCAACCTGAAACTGAGTATTTTTATATGTCAGTAAAATTACATGAGACTGTTTATATTGTCATCTTCCTATGAAGCTTTGATGCACCCAAGCCCTCAAAAGCCTGCAAGTCACAGGCTGAAAATACTAATTGATATAAACACTGGATATCTTATTACATTTGACCTGGACTGGCTTTAAAACCATCTTACCTGAATTATTGTTGTCAGAATATCAACATAGTTACTTTCTGTCTGATACAATTCCTTTGCCACCTGCCATCTTGCAGACTGCTTCAGAGGAAGAGGAGTTGAGTTTTTGGAAGGCCTTGCACAGGATTTTGGTGTTTCTGATGAAGAGATATTCCCAAAAGAAAATAGAGCTTTATTACAATAGAGTCCCTAAAAGAAAAAGCTCACCCTCAAAGGCAAAAAAAACCCAAAAACCAAAACCACCTTCAGAATTTTTAAGTGAAGATAAGTTTGGGGTTTTTGTTTTTTAAAGGCTATATTCTAGTCATCAGGGCTTTTTCTAGAAAATGTCTTTATTACAACCTACTTATAGAACAACAGTAATATATTATTCCTCAAAATTAGACTGAAACTAATAAGCCATTTATGGGCAGGTCAACAACTTGACCCTATTATTAGTACCTTGTTTAGCAGGAAGCAAGGATTAGGTACTGAACATTACTTACTTATACACTATGTACAAAAGTGCTTTTCTACTTTCACTTTGCCATGTAAACAACTATTTCTCAGCTGCCCACCACCCTTGCATTAGGCGTGTAGCTCAAAACCATTCACTAAAATCAACCGTTGCACACAACACTGACATTTCATTCTACAGGGGGAAGGGGAAAGACTCAAGAAATTCATTTTTCTTAGAGCTAAAGCCAAGGTGGACCTGGAACAGTTCATGAGTTTTAAATACTTGCTCATGTATTGAATCTCAGAGACCTATACCGACTTTTTTGATATCAAAGCTCATTACTGTCATTGTTAACAATGAAATAAGTACCTTATCTGTTGTTTCCAAAATAGCACATTCTGAGACTGACTGCTGCTGTTGGATAGGAAGAAAATCACCTACCAGGGGTAACAAGAGCACTAGCACCATCCAAGGAAGCTGATCTTTGCTGAACTCCTTCTGAATTATCACTTACAGGTTGTGCCTCATTGCAAACTCTCACATGATTTGAGTATGCCTTTTTAAAGCACTAGCAGCCCCAGATACCTGCTCTATATGATGGAACCAGGCCTTTTACAAACTCATGGGTATTACCTTTTGACCAACCCAAAATTTTGCAGTTCTTCTCTTCCACAAGAACCACGTGCAGAGATATTTAAAACTCTGTCCATTCACTCAAAATCAGTTGATGATTTATATTCTTGTGAAGTTTTAGACATGACAGTTTGCTGGCACAAACAGTGTTGCCTCAACAGAACATTTCAAAGATCTAGGAGTGGGCTCTGCAGGAATTTTCCCTTTAACTCCTTTAGAAAAAGATCTTTGTCCTCCTTCCTCCAAGTGTCCTATGGAGAGTATTTTAGATGACTTACTGTTGACTATGCTGCTAATTTGCAACAGACTTCCAGCAGAGTATTTGAAGCATTTTGGAGTAACACTCAACTGTAATTCCTATTTATCACCTCCATATCTTTTCCTTCAGATATGAACATGCTTACTGTGATGACAAGAGGCAGCTTGGCCTGTGTCTGAACTCTTCACTCCAATTTTTTTCCTCCACGTTTTGAAAAGGCAAAAGCCTGCAATTACTTTGCAAATCTGTAGCAGAACCTGTAAGACTTCCCTACCATCACTATTTCCACTTGCATGCAAGAGCCGTTAAACATTCTAAGTGTGGCTGAATGGAAGGTTTTAGCTCTACCTCCGTTGGCAGTGCTTGACTCCGGCGTGTTGGAAATATCCAGCAAGGACCCAATAGAGAGGGAATGTTCAGCTGAGGGGCGTTTCCGAGGGGGGAACGGGGACATGTCTGTTTCCCTGGTCAGCTGGGCCAGAGTCTCTTTCAAGCGGCGCCGTTTGCGGTTGCTGTTGGGAGTGCTCAGGGAAAGCAGCGACACCGACTTCTTGAAGTCGGGACTCTCCGACTGCAGGGAAAGAAAACTCCATTTAGTGGGTTTATCCTCTGTGTCCAGTTCAGCTCAGTGCAAAGATAATTCAATTGCAGAGATCACACACAACACAGAAGGAAACTTCTTAGGGAAGCCGAGGCAAAACGGGTGAAGCTTTTTTCTTCCCCTTTTTAAAATGGAAACAACAGTAGTATTTTGTTTGACTAATAGTAAAACCTCCGGGAAGCAGAAAAAAATTTCTATTCCAGATTAGTATTCTATGTCTAAAATTTATAATAGATTATCTGGAACTTAAATGCTGCTTTAAATCATCTGATCTCTGGCCCCACACACACTACGTTGCAATTTTACCACCAAAATAGGCTGTGCATTATGCGAGTGTCCAACGTACCTTCTCAAATAAGTACATGGACTCTCCAGCTCTGGCATCCATTTGAATGCTCCCCCAAAACCACTAAAGGAAAAAAGAAAACACACATTAAGAACACATTACAGAGCTTCACCCTAAGTTAAAAATATTTTAAACAGTCTATAATAGTAACACAGTTGGTATGGAAGACACTTTTTCAGCATAAGCCCTGTGCTTGCATGTGGTGCACACAGTTCTACATAGCAGCATTCTCTAAAGAATTTTCAGCACTAACCTCTTGCTTTACAACATAAAGTTTTTTTAAAGGTTCAAATGGAAGATCTTTTACTGTACTTTCTTCAACCACCAAGTGTGTACACCTTTCATCTCCAACTGGTAAATAATGTCCTCCTAGATTTAAAAAAAAAAAGGCAAATTAGCAAGAGGAAAGAATATTATTGTTACAAATTAGTATCTCACTTAAAAGTTCTGTGGCACCTATCACTATAAACTCCACCCCATTCTTCCCACAGGTTTTCATAAACAACCACCTTGCATTTCTGTCATTTCTTCCATGTTAGCTTTCTCATCATCAGAGAATCCCAGGAAACTTAACATGCAGTCCTGAAAGGGAGGGACCTTGAACTGATTTCTAAAGTCATCATCAGCTGCACAGAAATCACTGAAAGAAAGAAGACGCATAAAAGGTCACTAAATCAGTGCTAGGTCAGTATTTAAGCAGAAGCTCACAACATTTCAGGTGAACAGGATGCAAGGTGAAGGCTGAAGGAAAATAAACACTTACATTTCATTCCTTTTCTCCCATGCCTTATAAATCCACTCAGCTTTCACAATAGGAATACCAAGACTTACAGCAATCTACAAAACAGGAAAAGCATAAGTTGTACCAAATATTTCCATTTAAATCTTTCCCATGTCAAGAAAAATTTGTAACCTTCCTTTTACTTTTAAAGACAGATATTGCAAAAAGTGAATATATTCCTTCAACAGTCATATCCAACTGCAGCTCCCCAGAGTTAGAATGTATGAATTCAGTGACTAGGAGATCAGATCAATAGCTATTTTGACATCTCCTGAAAAGTGCACCATTTTGTTAGTCTGATATCCTTCATCACTCACAAAAACACAAAATCAAATCTCTGTTCCAGTGGAATATGGGATCTTTTTTCTGCTTTTGATACTTTGTATGAAGAAAAATATCCCAGCCTGCTTTTATCAAAGAGAAAGTGACTATTTGAAAGGTAACTGCCACAACTGCTTGAGAGATTGTACAGTTTTCCTACATTTTCCCCTTTGACTTGGCAGAAAGGAGTGTTTGAACAGAAAGTAGGACTTATCTTCCAACTGCAAGATTATAAAGACAAATAAGGAAAAAAAAAGCAACATCCTACAAACAATTCAAACAAGGGAGAGTCAAGGGGCATAGATATTGCTATGTCATATTAAATACTGCAAAACCCTATAATCTTTTATTTACTTCTAAATGGAACATAAATGTCCGAAATTATTCCCTTTTAGAATCAAACAAGAAAAAGCACACTCATGTCTAGTTATGCATAAAGGAAGATTTGAATCCTCATCCATAACAAGTTAAAAATCATTTTTAAAAGAAGATATGCACCAATTAAGGACTAAAGTTCTTTGCAAGTTACCTCAAAGTTTATTGTTTGGATAGACAAAGGCAGGCATGTTGATACATAAACACTTGTTCATCAATACTTAACCATTTTAAATCTTGTTATTCACTATACTTGTCTATTTCAAATTTATGTTATTTAGATCTCCCACAGAGACAAAAATATACCAAAGCTCAACACCAGACAGATGAATTCACCATTACAGGTATTGTTGTTAGTACAGAAAAAAACAGCAGCCTCTGAGCTGAAATATAACGAACAAACTTAGTCTACAAGAGCCAAATTCCTAAGGTTTCCAGGAAACACCAGCTCAAGCTTACATACTCTGAATTTGTCTCCGTGTGTTGAGTTTGCCACCAGATGAGTAACTTTTGAGCTAAAGTCCCTTCGAATAATTCCACCCATGTGATGAACCAAGGTCACGAGCTTAACCTGCAAAAAGAAGATGAAAAGTTTTCAGTATCTTTTGAAGAGCGAGAGCACTACAAAAGTGGTTTACAAAGCAAATTACAGAAGGTTACATTAAATGTGTAGGAATAGAAATACTCTGATCTGTTCTTAAAACAACTTGTTCACATGTACAGAAGACACAGCTGATATATCAAAAAGAACTGTTCAGATTTCTTTATATTTCAACATTTAATACAGCCTTGCTGTGTAGTTTGAAGACTATCCAAGCCACCAGTACTCTCATGATCATCATACATGATGCCTTCACCTTTTCACACATATTAGATTTGAAATACATTTTCCTTGCTGATTTAGTCAATTCTAGATCAAACCTAACTAACGCCAACACCAGGCAACGCATTTGGTTTGGTTTTTTTTTTTTCAGATGAAGATATGGAGCCATGTTGTTGATTCCCAAGTGTCCAGTAGGGAAATCAGATGGCAACTGCCTCACTGAAATGGAAAAGCAAAGTGCTAGAATATCAAACAAAGAGTAAAGTCCTGATATCACAACAAGATAACATGCCTGCAACTGCACTAAACAGAGCTACAAAGATTTACTTGACCACTCTACCACCTGTACAAAAATAGAGGACACTACTGGGTAAACATCATCTTATCTGAAGCCTCAACTTAAAAATCTTTAAGCCCTATTGAATTAGAGCAGGTTAATGTCACTCAGAAAAAAAAGTGACCAAAAATTACACAGATAAAATGACTTGAACAAAGCTCTGTTCCCATCCTCAAATATCACTGTCTCTGGACTTGCAACCAAACAAAAGAACAAACAATTCACTCTCCCCATACAAGCTTGAGCCATGGTTAAACCCTATGGGTGACAGAACAGAAGAGTAACTTGAAAATATACTTAACATGGTTTTACCAATCCAAAGAAGAAAAAGGTCTTACTAATTCATCTTTCTTTCGGAATCCTGTAAAGCACAGTACCAAGTTCAACATACTTGCACAGTACAGTGGACGGCAGGAGAAAGGTAAAGGCTGAAAACAAGAAGAAAGCGCATTAGTCAACAGCATGCTGCTCCTATTAAAGTTTTCACATTACCTTTAATACAATATACTTATTTCAACTATTAAAAATGCATCAACTAGTCCAGGTCTGTGTATTCAGTTATACCTTAGCTCCAGCCCTCCTGATAAGGTAACTAGAGCATCCCCAAGTTCCACAGGTAGCACTCCATCCTCTTATTTCCTCCCCAGTCCATCTGCTTTACATGACAACTGTTGGAAATATAAAGTGACCACTGGAGAATTATTTGTGTGCTGCCTTTCCTAATGGCACAATCCCAACTGGTGATCAACAACTCCCACAGCTACAGCAGCAGTTGTAGCCTTACCACTGTTCGCCTGCACTCTCTCACTACATGCACTATTCTAACACAGCATTAGAAACTTGCTTTTCCTAAAATTCTCTTGCTAAGCATGTTTATAACTGATTGGAAAAGCAAGAGAGATTTCACTGTGAACTCTTAGGACTCACTGCAGTAGGGAACTATTCATGTGATTTGAGCAGGAAGCACACACCTCTCCTCTCTGTGCACAGTGCAGCACGACTGGCGGCCCAATGACTCGGCAATCTGCCTTGCAGAGGTTGCTGAAGATGGGAGCTTGGAAGTCTGATACAACAAAGATCGTCTCAAATTCTGGGGAATCAGAATCTCCAAGCTCTTCTATCGTGTCTGTCTTTATGCAGGGCATTTTAATTTCCTTGATGCACAGGGGTGAAAGGGAAAGCATTAATCAGGCAACACACTTGCACAAGTGTACAATTCAACGGATGTTTATTTTGGACCATTAGAAAAATGTATGATTCATATTTCAGAGGCAGTTAGGATTTGTGAAAGCTGAAAGCAATGTACTGTTCTCCAGCATAAGAATAGCTATGAACTGCTGCATGCTTTAAAACTGAATGTCTTGAAGTAATTCCTGCTTTTGAAGAATCAGAATTCTGGTTGCTTTAGCAGTTTACATATCAGTTCACACTGATAATGTAGCACTAGAAATAGCTAGAAAAAAAAAAAAACCCTAAGCTCAAAAGATAAATGACATTTCAGACTGTCAGAACAGCTTAGGTTACTTTGGGATGCTACTAAAAAGTAGCATCCAGCTTGCAATAGCAAGCTCCATGCTGCATAACATCTAAAGAACAGAAATAGATTTTGTTCACTGAAATTGGAATGGACCAAATTTTTAGACCCTTTAAAAACATCAAGCAATCATTAGTTCCAAACTTTATTTTTTATGTTTTTCACATCAAGAAACGGAAAAGCACTTCTTGCACTTCAGTTTAAATGCAGCTTTCAATTGAAAGAGAAGTCCATTAACAATTACAAAGTCAGTTCATAGCACAAACTTATGTGTGACTGAATAGGAGCATGCAGTTGGATGTCCCCACAGATATTTTGATGCCCCCGTTAGAAAACACCACTCGGTAAGAGCTGCAGGTATTACTCCATATTTAAGGAAGTATTTGTAAAAACGTGCTAATTTTGATGAGCTGTGACACCATCAGAACCATTAGCATATATTATGACCATTATGCCCAATTAATCCAAATTAAAGCGTGTGCACATTTCAGTCCCAGTGAAGTGTAACATGCTGCATGCAATTACATGTGCTTAATTGCATGACATACCATATGAATAATACTTTTTATTAGTTTTTCTTCTGATTTATCAGGACTACTTTCCTTTATCTTTATAACAGGTACTTCCATTATCTTAATGGTCTGTGGAAGAGGAGAATTTTAGTACAGAAGCAAATTGGTTACTAGAAGTCTGAAGGCATAACATTTCCTTCCAGTGACTGTTTTATCTCAGGCCCACATACCTCCAATGCTTTCAGAAGCTCCTCACGTTTGCCTGCTTCCTGAACCAAAACCACTCTTGTTTCTATTTGAGGCATTTCTTCTGCTTAGAGAGAAGCAAAGGTAATATTTGTATTTTAGCAGAAAAGTCCATGTTATGTCTAAATCAAGGAATAATGTATAGAAGAAAACAGGCAGACAGTAGCCTTTCAAGATTCCTTATCAAGAACAATCCTGATAATAAATGTTACTTCACGAAGCGTGTCCTTTAATTAAGGCATACCAAACTGACTTAGAGCCCAAACATTCTGGCATGAGGTGAAACAAGAACCTGCAAGTCATGACTAGTCAAAGCTGGAACATAAATGAAGGGGTGGGGAGGAAGAAAGACAACAAGCAAACAAAAACCCAAAAAGATTAGTGGCTTAATGCTTCTAGCAGAATTACATACCAAGATTCGCTGGGAAATAGATAGCCAGTATCTTTTTCTAGTTCCCATGTTCCTTGCTGACAAGGTTCATTACTTTCTTGGTAACTGAGCAGTTACCAGGAATATCAGAACTGAAATTAGATGCCTTGTTCTTTTTTAGCATGTATCAATAAGCCTTCAAAATATTAGAAGGAAGAACAAGTATTGCCTCCATGTCATTTGCATCAACAGACCACCAGTAGATTTTGGCTACAACCTTAGAGGAAAACACTGGTGGTTGTTTCTTAATTTCAAGATCTGTTCTTGAATTAATTTTGGGCTCAAGACTATTAATCTCTCCACCTGTCTACCTTATGTTACCTACACAACAGACCAGCTGTAGTTTCCAAACACTGGTGTCAAAAATGTCACCTGGAGTGATTTATTCCACAGAAGAGCCATCAAATGGAACTGACAGCTTTCTGTACAACAGCCAGAAAATTCATTCAAATCGGGGGCCGTCACCCCAAATTTTGTTAATGAAAGGATCCCAGATCAACACCCTTTTGCCTACTCTATGTACAATTCTGGAGTTCAAAGCACTTTCGGTTTTTCAAAACCACTAAATACCTACAAAGTAGTCAGTCATTGCAAAAACAGAGTAATCTTAAAATAAACTTCCCCCATTACCTTCAACATCCAGAACAGTTGCACGGAATACATTCTCTTTGGAGGTTTCTATAATTTTTGAATCAAGAACAGAAGAATCAGCCAAGAGGCTCCTCCCGGTTTCAGACACCACAGTACTGTTGTCAGCCATGATTATGCCTTGTTTCTTCCTTCAACAGCTGGAAGGGAGAGAGGCCAAACTAAGTTACAGGTGCAAAAAGCTCGTTCATAAGAGTCCTATGACTAAGGCTGCCAGAAGTGACTTCAGAAAACAAAACATTTAGGCTCTTACTGAACTCCCACTCTCACTGATAGAGCAGCTCTGAAACTGATAGAAACAACTGATAGAAAGGACTGACAACAAAGCTGTTATGGAAATGGTTCTGTAATTCATCTGCACAGAGGGAACTTCAGCTCTGAGCACAGGCAAGCACGAACTCAAGTGCTCATTTAAAAAACCTTAACCACAAAGGGGCAAACCAAAAGCACTTGTTTCTTTCAGTGACAAACTATTATAAGCTACAGCTGAGACTAAAATTAGCATTGTGGAAATGAAACATTAGCAGAAGAATTAGGGTAAGCATAACATCTTGATAAAATCTGATTTTTCAGGTGAGCTGGCTAGAGATACTGTGGTTAAAAATGAGCACCCAGAGAGCAGAGCCAGGACTATTTACTTATAGAAAAATTAAAAATGCTTGAGAGTCTCTGCAAAGTTGACATGTCTATTTGTATGGTCTGGTCTACTGTCCTACATCAACTATAATAGAGTAAAAGTACCCTTTCATCATCAGATAAGGAGGCCTTCTGTCATCTCAAACAGAATGCATCCATGCTCTCACTGCCCATCACACTTGTCACCTACTGGAAAGGCAGAATTCTCAACCCTGGGAGCTACCTACCCAAATCTCGTACCACAAAGATTGTTCTAAAACTCCTGCCCAACACACAGCACGTTTTCTCTCACACAAGGCAAGTAGGGTGCATTTCCTGTGACTCATCACACCCGCAGATTTCAGTGTTTGCACAGTGATATCAGAAGTTACCTAGAGCAACAACTGCAGCTGAACTGCTGTCATATAATAACCTTTTGCAGCACTTTAACTGAAATTGTTCTCGTGACTGTAAACGCCCCTTTAAACAGCAGCTGATCAAATACTGCACAAAAGCATTGTCTGAAGGAGGACTCTTGAGGTGGTAAAACCCCTAGAGAACAGCACATACCATTTTTCAAGCTGTGTAATGACCGTCCTATTACACAGCAAAGTAAGTCAGAAGACAAAAAACAATGGGCACTTTGGCATACCAGCAATACAGAAAATATTTTATCTTCCAGAGATCACATCTGGGACTCATGGAAAGGATTCAAGTCTTCATAATACACAAGTTCCTAACACAGTGATGAGTAATAAGTCAACACTGCAAATCTATCATAATTCTAGAGATATTCAGTTACCAGACTTGGCACCTTAGTTTCAATTTCCAGGTCACACACAGCTGTGCAGCTCCACGGAATTGCATTTCCTAGACCTAAGTCCCAGTCACCCATCTCATTTTTCTCAGAGCAGCTTAAGACAGAGCAAGAGGAGAGAGTAACCTCAACCCTAAAGAGTCTTTGGGGAATCACCTGGCCAGAATGTTACAATGTCACCACCAAGAACTGTTACAGAGTTACCTATTTTTTTGGCAATGAGGGTGAAGGGAAGCATAATCTTGGAAGATTCAAACCATATTGTTAATGATGATTACCACAAAGACAATTACATGCAATTCAGAAGAAAACAAACACTCCAGTTAAAGGCACAATTAAACTTAAATCCTAGAGATTATTTCTTAGAAGTCTGAGACATCAGTATGGTTATTGTTATACCAAATAACATGTATATGAACTTATAAAGAACTTCATTGCATATTTGAAGAAGCTCTTACTTTGGCCTGGGCAATGATTTTCATTATGGATTTCACAATCTATTTATTTATGAGGATCCATCCTGGGTGTATTTTAAAATATTCCTCATTTTAATAATCATACAATAGTTAATAACATAATACTTGTCACTAAACTTATGGATGAAAGTGCGAGCATACAGAGGAGAATGAACAGCACCTACAGACACGAACTGAACAGTTTTCGCTCACATAAAGAGCAAAAGTCAGAACACCGTCACTACAAGCTTCAGGCAGAGCTAATGCCCCCACAGTATCACACTCAGAAATGACCTCCCAAGAGTTTGTGGAAAGCCTGAAGGACACAAAACAACCACAAACAAAAACATGTTTGTGAAAGCAAGGAAAGGACAGCAAACACCTCCCACGTTTCCCATTTCCCTCCCGAGGAACCACCCAGAAAGGTTCCCAAACCCTCTGCAGGAAGGTGGCCGGGGCAGGACGAGGCACCGCCACAGCCTCTCTCGCCTCACGAGCCAGCAGGTGCCGGCGGGCCCGGGGCTCCGCCCTGCCCAAGGAGCACCGCCGGCCGCCGGAGGAGCCCCGGAGCAGCGCCAGGGCCCGGAGGCCCCACAGGTGCCCGACACAACCGCCCCACTCCAGGGCCGCCCGCACCTCCCCGGCCCCGATGCCCCCTCACCGCCGGTGCCACCCGCCGCCATCCGCCATCAGCGGCCGCCGCCAATTCAAAAAGCGAGCCGCCGCACTCACACCGCCGCCCATTGGCTGCCGGCCCCACTGCCCCTCTGCAAGCCGCCCCCTCATTCGCCACCGCCTAGAGATGCCCCGCCCACTTTCCCTTCCTTTTTGGTCCGCCCTCCTCCCTCGTCCCTCTCGGATTGGTCAGTGGACCTGCCACTCACAGCGGGCGAGCTTCCATTGGCGGAGGCGGGCTTCCTGGGCAGACGCACAGCGCTTGTTGCCGTACCGAGCACGGGTTGCTGAGTGGGCGGGGGGAAACGAGCTCTGCGCTGATTGGCTGCTGGGAGAGGCACGCTCTGCGCTGATTGGCTGCCGCGGGGTTTGAACGCTCCCAACGGCCGCGCCGAGAGACCCGGATGGAGTGGGCGGGGCGGGAGCGGCGGCCCCCTCATTCCCCTCAGTCCCCTCAGTCCCCTCAGTCCCCTCAGTCCCCTCAGTCCCCTCAGTGTCCAGCCGCCCTCCACACCAACCCAGGACACCAGGCGAAAGTCGCTGTAATTAACATTACATTAATGCTGTTAATAAGTAAAAAAAAGCATATCGCTGTGCATCTGTTATCCTGAGTTTCAGAATAATCAGTTCGTAGGAAACAGGAGCTGCTGGGAAAATACGACTGGTCAGGATGAAAATCAACCAGCTGACTCCATGGAACCAGCCCCAAATCAAATTAATTATGCCAAATGCTTTAACCGTCCTTTTATTTTTAATTTTCCCTAATTCTATTTCCAAAGTGTTCTATTAACTGCCAAATTGAGTTCTTAGATCTTACAAATTTTTTTTTGTACAACAGATTTTTTTTCCAGTTCAGGCTTTATAATGACTGATCCAGCAGCAGTCCATTGATCCATAACAGTCCATTGACTTTTTATAATTTGGAAGAAAAACAGAATAGGAAAAAACACAAGAAAATTATAACAGGTGTTATTTATGTGGATAAAGATTTGCTGGTGAGGTACAAGGAAATTAGGACTATTTTCCTGAAGAAAAGATTTCAGAATAACAGCCTGGAAAACGAGGTCATTTCAATGTTGACACTTTTGTCAAATTGTTGCACAATTACACAAGCCCTACAATTACCTTATTTCACATTGACTAATTGCAACAATGACTTACAGTCAAAATACACCCTTGCCTGAGGTCCTTTTGTCACGTTTAAGTACCCATTTGGGCCATCATTTTGCAATTCCAGGCCAGGCCAACTTTCACTGGCTTTTCCACTGCTCTCTCCTTTCTCTGCACTATTAAAAAAAGTCCTTTTCAGCCAGGTTCCCCCCACGCCTGGAACCAGGGACCAGGTTTCTCCTAGGTTTGGAACAAGTTCTGCAGTACAGGAGTCAATATTACTTGTTTCTGGAAAAGATACCGGTGACTGTACATTCATTTTCGCTTAATCACTAGATCTTAAAAAAAAGCCTTTATAAAATGTTGTGCCTGCAAAGACAGAAGAACTATATTTGCTGGGACAGGGGATTAAGAGGTGATATGATGCATCACTTCTCGGTTAAAGGTTTAAAAAATAATATAATCAATACCCAAATGTTCAGTACATAAATAGAGGGTCCCTGTGCATATGGGGAGTGACTTACATTAGCCTTTTTTTTTTTTTTAATATACTTGAAAATCCAGAATTACAAACTCATAAAGCAATTTGGTTATTCTGGTGAACCTGGAGTCCCAGGAACAGAACATTGACAAGTTTTAAGTAGTAATCACTTAAAAAATGTGGCTACGTTTTTCTTTTACACAAGTGCATTTATCCTCACTAAAGATTAGTACAGGACTGATGACAAAATAATTGCTATTCTTCATTTGTCTGACATTTAAACATCAAAATGCTTTTCTTATAAAAGGCTCTGAAATAGAAACACCCATTATTTCGTGCTCTGTGAAATGTAACACGCAGCTGAAACTTGCCCTTCCTTCCAGTTACGCAGGCATCAGTAACCCAGGAGCACAACATTTATTTTGTAGTTAAGTAATTTCCTTTAGCAGCGACACCCACAGGGAGAAAGTTTCAGGAGATTAAATCATTAAATAAATCCTGACACAACGGCTACGTGAGAACAGGGATCTCATACCTGAGGAAAAAAGACAAGGAGGCCACATCAGAAAAGCTGATGGAACCCCAGGAGGAGATGTTGGTGCCCTGTGTTGTCCCGGGAAGTTGGCGGTCCAGCACCTTTCTTGGCTTCAGGGTGTGAGTTCACATAGATAAACTGCTGGCCCCTAAATGTCTTGCAAACATTCTGGGGGTTTAATTTATCTCTTTTCTGTTTTTTTAAACAAAGGGATCTTTCTCAAACCACAGTGGTTTGTTGTTGTTGGGTTTTTTCCAACCGACTTTTTTTAAGCACCTGGAAAACAACAGATTGCTCAAAGAGCCATTCATTCAGTTTAGCCAGAGCAGCAGTTTTCAAAATGTGAGGACGAGGAGAGATCAAGCACCAGGATGTATGTGGGGGTCAGTGGGAGCATGAGAAGCCCCAGAAAAATCCCATCCAACCATTTTTATCTCTACTTTGAGGAGATAAGTAGCTGAGAGAGGAGTGGGACCCAGTTTTGCCAGAGGTTTGGGAACAATGAGTTTTGTTGGAAGAGATGGGTACCAATCATTACACTCAGGATGCTGGGTGTGGGTTTTAGGGGCAGGAGCCTGGGAAAGCAAGGGAATGGGAGTATGCAAAGCAAGGGAGGCAGGGGAGCAGGGCACAAGGTAAAAGAGAAGGTGTGAGCACAAAATAATACAGAAAGGTACAACTTCATATAAAAATCTGGAGACCTCAGGAACTTACCTTGTGCTGCTTTCTTGGCAAAGCTTGTTTCTTCCTTTCTGTAGTCTACCCAAACGGACTGTGGAAATCAGAAAATCCATCTGCTGTTGTTATTAAAAAAGGTTAGAGATGCTAGAGGGTCTCATACATTCCAGAAACTTTCTTCTGCAACCTTTAGAATCAGCAAGGTGGTACTTCAGTTCCAGGAAAGCTAGACTAAAAGCTGACCTTTTACTTCTTAGGAACATATTTTTCTTTTATTATGTTTTCATGTCAATATTTAAAGGAAATTTGTGCTTTCCAGATCTCTGTTTATATTTCTATGTGACTTTTTGTATTATGAATTAATTTTTAATTATTGTCATTGTTAAATTTGGTGCTCATTCTTTTTTTTTTTTTCTGTACTAGATTCATAATGTACATGAATCTGGCTATTTAAATAAATATTTTAATTTCCTGAGGATAGGACTGTGACAAAGTAGTGATTTGTGTGAAGGCTGAACTCTATAGTGTTTGAGATAAAAAAGATCTTTTTAAAATTTTTTCCTGTCTTAGGTACAAGAAATATTCCTGTGTTAAACCAAAATTTGTTACTGACCCACAGTAAAAAATAAAACCCCCCACAAACTCCCAGTCCAAAACAAAATTATGAAATAAACGTATCTCAAACAAATAATCTTTCTGGAATCATTTTGTGATGTGTTAAATGGGAAGCAGCATGGTTTCTTCAGTTAAAATAAGGGTGTCCCTGAGCTCCTGGAAACACCTTGAATCTGGGATCCTCTTGAACTGACTTGAATTGATCCGTGTCACAGCCTTCATCTCACCTCCTCAGCCTCTGGGCTCAGTGGAAAAGGGCAAACCCTACCTGAACATTGATGTTCCCGTTCTCTGCTGGCAAAGAGCTGCCACCGCGCACGTCTGCTGCTGCTACAACCCCTACATGTGAAAAACAAGGCCAGGTCGGATGGGGCTTGGAGCAGCTTGGTCTAGCAGAAGGTGTCCTGTCCATGGCAGGGGGTTTGGAACGAGATGGTCTTTAAGGTCCCTTCCAACTCAAACCATTCTGCCATTCCATGAAACTGGTGGGGTTTGCTTGTGGGCTGGTCTGGCTGCTGCCAGGTCAGCCCCCACAGAACCACTCAGCCTGAGGTGGGCAAAGGGTTTGGATGTGGGTACAGGGGTCAGCTGTGGGCACAGGGTGTCAGGAGTGGGTACGAGGTGCCAGGAGACAGCACCGCAAATGTGGATGCCTTTGTTGGCCGAGCCGCGCGATGGAGCAGCTCCGTCATCCCACGCCT
>VXBT01009025.1:176442-216208 GCA_013400235.1 Oriolus oriolus
CCGGCCCCCCGGCGCTGCCTTGTGGCTGGAGCCGGGCGGGGAGTCCCCGCGCCGGTGACATCGCGTGTGCGGCGGGCCGGAGCTGGGGCCGGTCCCGCGGGCAGGAGGAGAAGCGGGCTCGGGTCCCTCTCTACGCTCTGGCTCCACGGCGACCGGGCCGGGCAGCCCCGGGTGTCATCCCTGTCCGTCCGTCCGGCGGGCGCCGCTCGGCACCGCCGGCTGCCAGCGCTGCCCGGGGCTCCCGGCACAGCCTCACCGCGTGGCGCTCGGTCTGGTGTGCGACTTGCAGGCTCTTGGTCAGGAAAAAAGAATTAGTGGGTTTTAATCTGATCCCTTCCGTATTCCTAAGGGAAAGAAGACATATGAAGCTCTTTCAGATATTAAACTGTCTTGATTCGGAGTCTCATTACTAAAGAAAACTCTCTGAATGCTTGCTTTTTGTCACAAAGTAGTTGTCACTTAATGATTTCTCTCTTATTTTCTGCCAGTGTTTTTATGCTGACATGAAACGGAACAGAGATGGCAAAATTTCTGATAATGGCATTAGCTGTGAAGTTTGTTTTCGTCTAGGATTATCTGATCTTTCACAAGGACTGATCAGTCACGGTCAGGATTGATGCAAGGCACTATGTATGTGAAAGTTGTTTTGTTTTTAAATTCAGTTGTTTTTGTTTTAATTTCAGTTTACTGAGTTGTTTTGGAATGTGCAGAAGCTTGTGTTTTGAGCAGATGATCCCTTCAAAAAGGGATTAAATGAGTTAATGGACAGAGGGCTCATAAATGGACTGGGTGGGAATGTACCTGCTATGTTCTTAATGCAGTAACGGTGGATAGTGGGAAGCATGGGGACAGTGGACCACGCAGCATCCAAACTTAGATATTCTGCCTGAATAGCTTCTCTGGTTGCCACCTATGGAGATAGCAGCTGGGACTAAATGGATCACTTATCTGATCCCCTGGGACATCTTATGGTCCAACTGTATAGTCGAATCAAAGCATGCCTCTAGGATGAAATGATAGAACCTGTTTGCTGTACAGGATTAAAAAACCTGATCCATAATATATATACTCTCCTGTGTGTCTGACGGGAAAATTATGCAGTACAATAGCTTAAATTCTGCAGTAAAATCCATGGCTTGACATCCACTTGCTCCGTGTTTTTAACTCAAGTAACTGAACTGCAGGTGCTCAGCTTGCCCAGATTCGTTGATACTTAGAGACAGAAGGGCCATGGTGCCTGCCCAGCATGGTGCCTGCAAAACACAGTGTCATGGTTTGTCCACAAACACCCACATCAAGGCCAGAACCTCTGGCTGAAGGAGACCTATCTTTAGAAAATGGTATGACTGTAACTATATATATGTGTATTGCTGCTGCCTCAGGTGCACATTCAGTTTGTTTATGTGTTATGTTGGGCATAGATGCATCCTGGTGCCTCTAGCTTGGAGGCTGAAGAGTATCTCTTTTGAGATATTCTAGAGGTCATAATCCCAGGAGGAGCTGGCAGGACAAGGCCTGGTGGGTGGCAGCTGGAGCAGGCTGTCGGCCGGGCTGAGGTGCCCACATCCATCCTGCTCTCTGGGCTGGGGAAGTCTTTATTACGGGAACATGGTAATTTCTTAGTTGTTTACATCTCTGGCCTTTGAAAGAAAAACTTCTGTAGTGAGAAAAACTACTAAGCAAGTAACAGTTCCTGTAACATCACTTGCAAGCCAAGGGGACAAGTGAATTTTACACAGAAGCATAAAGGAGGTGAGTTGTTAGAGGTGCCCCAGTCACACAACAGGTGAGCCTTGGGGCATTCGTTTCTGGAGAGAAAGAGAAGGTGCTTTCCAAGTGTTCAGAAGTCTTTCTAACACTGAAGCAGCACAGTCAGGAATAAATGACTGTCATTAGGAAGGGATTCTGTGAACCCAAGGTAAAAGTTAAGCTTGTGTATTTACTTTATTAGGCAGCTTTTGTGTGTGTATATGTATAATAAAGTGTATGTCCTTTCCTAGAGCTCAGCTTCCTCTTTCTTTCTCTATCAGCTATTTCAAGGCCAAATGGTTTAACATTTCTCTCAGTGTGACTGTTGAACTTTCACCCACTGCAGAATGTATTTCAGCTTGCTGTTTATTACTTTGCTTTACAGGTCTGATAGCAGACAGAAATACCTTTCTAATTTTAAAAGCTCTGAAATGTACTTTTCCCCTACAAACTTCACGTGCTTCAAATGCAATTGCCTTTTGCTTATTTTGAAATAGATTTGTCAAGGCTCTGATGATTGAGTGTGACCATTTCTTGTTAGGGATAATGTGTTTGCTTGCTCAGTGCATTAATAATCACTGTGAATAAAACACAATAGGGCTGTCACTGGCTTTCAGCGTACTAATGATAAGGTTTTTACATTTGCGTATAGAGCTTTGTCCTAGTCAGCTACAAATTTCTTTACAAGCTTGGGACTGAGTCAGTGTCCTGGCTCAGTGTGAGACTCCAACAAACATTCAAGTGTATTCACATGGTTTAAAAGTGCATAATGCTTATAGGACAGTTTCTTTAAGCAGGTTTCAAAACATACTACGGAAGGGAACCGATACTGTTAGCCTAGTCTTAAGTTGGGGGGAACAGAGATAGAAGAGATGGAGTGCTTATCTGAGGTCACAGAAATTCCAGGGAAGAAGCTGAAAACTGAGATGACTTTTCAGAGCCTTGTTGCTGTGCCCTCTTTAATGCCCTGTACTGCCCTGGAAAGGAAACAGAGAAACTGAGACTTTAATGATATTAATGAAGTGATGTGAAAATGCTTACCTGAGAAAGGGTAATTTGCTTGTCACCTGTCTCAAAATGGGGAATGGTAACATTTTTTACATAAAACTGTGATATAACACAATTTGAGATCAGAAATTAAAAACTTGTATGCATATATATGTATACAGATACATCAGAACTCAGCTTCACTGAAATTTCGGAAGCCACACAATGCTAATTACGGGATTGAGCCACAGATTTAACCATAGTTGTTCCAGTTGGTGTGTGTTTAGAAGTGTCTAGAGCAACATTTCGTAATTCTGCTGTAGCAGCAGCATCAATAACAGGCGTTTTTCACTTCTCCCTTAGAGGAGGAAAGAGAGCAGCACATGTTTATTCAAGTCCTTTGAAATAAGTTATTTCTGAACACCACTGTCAAGACACTTGCTATTCTGGTGCATGGCAAGGAAGAAGGGATGTTTTTGGAATTGGGACAGCTGTTAGCAAAGGTTTGGAAGGATAAATAGGTTGGCATAGAGGCCATCACATAGATGTGTATGGAAGAAGGTAGCTGTACAGGGCAGAAAACTCCTCATCAGCCAAGTGTTTCCTTTGTGCTTCTTTTCCACTCACTCACTTGTGGAATAAAATCAGCCATGGAATATCAACCTTCAGGAGTAAAGAAAACTGTAATAGTTCTTTCTAACATTTTAATTTCTCTCTACCCACATATTTCAGAGTGTGTGACTTCTGGACAGATGTAAGTCATAGTTGTAGCCAGTGAAGTAAGTTGCTGATGGTTTTGGATGCAAGAACAGTCTTAGAATTAATTTACAGTAAAACAGGTGTTTAGTCATGGCAGGTAGGTCTCACAGCACTGGCACCTGAGCAGAAACTGAACCACACTGTCAGTCCTGTTTGCAGGAACAGGTAACTTACGTTGCTATAAAAGTAGATCATCATGGTTGAATAGGTACGTGCACAAAACCTTATATTAAAATGTAATCTAGATTTTGCTTCTAATTAATAAACTGAAAAACAGGTTTCCTGGTTTCTTTTTAGTTCTAAACGAAATTGATAAAACTGAGAGCTCTTGTTTTGACAATTGTCTTTATCTAATAGTATGAAAAAGACATGTTCTTTACTGAGCAACAAGACACTTGCATTGAGAAATCATTTTGTAAAATCACCCTTAAACAGGGTAAACTGCCCGAAATGCACACAAAACAATATGTTCCACACACAGCTAAATGTGGAAATGATCCTGTTTATTTTTCACTAATCTGTTACTGACTACAGACATTGTCGTTGGCATTTTGGCCTCTGTGTTTATAGAAGTGTGTTCTTCAGAGCAATGCCAGAGCTGACGATAGTGTCTGCGTCTTTTAAGGTAGGAAGCTGAGTTTTAGACAGTTCAGCCTTGCAATTCCAGCATCGTTACTCGGTTGAGTCATGAGTGAGATTTGGCTCAGTCCCAAGTAGTGCTGGAGGTAAAAGGAGCCGTAGCTGTTTGCCCAGTTCCTGATCCCCTGAAGCCTGAGAGGTCAGTGCAGGACCTTGGCTGTGCCCAGCTGGGAGGGCACTGCAGGGAGCAGCTGATGGCTCTGGTGCTGCCTCTGTGCGCTGCAAGCGCGACCTGTCGCAATAATTCCGTGGCTAAAGGTCAGAGCCAGGGTTACCAAGGAAGTCATCTGAGGACAGAGAGTCCCCATGTGCTGAGTAGTGTTAGAGGTTGCTGGACATTAGCAACAAAAACTTTTGTGTTACTTTTTTGCAATACAGAACACATGACAAGTATGGAATTCAAGTCCTTGAGGGAGGTGGAATTCTTCATGAAATTACCAGCTGAGGAGCCGATAGGAGAATCCATGTAATTTAGGGACAGATACTGGTGATTAAAGGTAAAGTAATGGTGCCTCACTGGTGCTGTACTTTGTTCATTCTGCCTGCTTTTTAGCACAGCTCTGACTCATTTCATTTACTGAAAAATTTCTCCAACATCAATGAAACCTTTCACTATCTGGCACCCCTTATCAAAGAATTTACCAGAAGGAAGGTGTCAGTCTTGAACAGTTCAGTCTCTAGTGAGTCCCTGCGTAGTCCTTACTTTAAAGTCTCAGTCATGGGAATGTCCTGGTGAAAGAGAAGGAGTTTTTGGTGTAGTGGGAAAACTTGCAGCTGTGACCCAGAGCAAGCAATGTGCCGTGCCCATGGCTTGCACAGCATTTCTGGGCCAGTTGCCCACAGGCTTTTCATCTTTATTCTATCTCCTCTTTCTTTCCTCTAGTCTCTTTACTTCCCTCTTTTCCTTATGCTTTCTCTTCCTTTCTGCTGGCTTTTAGTATTACAGCACTGTCTGCTCTCGCTTTTCACCAGAGAACATCACCGTTTTTCTCTTCTCTTCTGTTCTACATCCACACACACACATACACATAATTCCCAAATATATTTGTTTTACATTTCATAACCTGCAGCAGCCCTGAAGGTTGTAACCGGAAGGGTGGTAAAAATCACAACAACCAGCAAAGATCAAACCCATTATTGCTCACATGAGATGAGCAGTTCCAGTTTTATACTGGATTTAAGGCAATCCAGCTGTGGGCTGCTGCCAAAAGGGCTGGTCCCATCCTTTCTCCTGCTCCCTCTTTCCTGCCTTGGGGTATGAGTAAGATGATGCCATGGCTGAAGTTTAGTGTTTCTCTGGCTCTGCTGGGTTTGTACTGAGCTGGTGCAGCAAGATCATGCTCCGAGGCTTCCAGTGGCACCACAAGAAAGGTGCCAGGGAAGAACAGGCATCAGGATGGGCAGGGCTGCCTTTTGAGTTGCAAGGCACTCCTAGAGGAGAGTTGGCCAACCACGTCTTCTGCCAGGAGTATTGTTACAGACTGCTAAAATATGAAATATTTTTTTTTATTTAGCAATATTTTTTTGGGGGAGAACTTTGGACAGTACTGGCTCTTTGGCAGCAAAAAGTGCAGTCACGATGCCTTGTAAATAACAAGCTAAAAGGTTGATTAGGCAGATTGACCAACAAAGAATCTATCTGATAAATGCTTGGCAAAAAAACTGCCCATGTCTGATAAATAATTCGGACTGTTGCCTTTGTGCCCTGATGTAGAAAGCATCTCTTCCAGGATTACAGATTCTTGGAAAGAGTGGTCTATTATAGGAGAAATAGGCATGAAAGAGCCTGGTAGCCTGCAGATGGCCAGGGTGCTCTGTGGTTTGAAGAACAGGGCAAAACACTTGGTAAACACCACTAACTAGCCTTGAAAACAAAACATTCCTGATTCCAGGGAGCATGTGGTAATCCTGTCTACAAAGAATGCAAACTAAATTGGGAGAAAACAAAAATGCAATGCCTATTGCAGCACAGTCAGGCTGAATAAAAATCTACAAAACCATTATTTTCTTTAGTGGTATTTCTAAAACTGCTTCCCAGTGGTTACCTCCCCTGGGAGCTTCCATAGGGCACAGGGAGGATCAGACCTTTATGTGGTTACATTGGTGGCAGCCCAACAATTCGTGTGCCAAATTATTAATAGAAGTATTGCTCTTCAGATTTCAAACTAGTCCCGGGTTTTCCTGTGGGAATTTTAAGTAATGGTGGGAGAAAAACATGGGCTGAAACTCAGAGATACAAACAGCCTTGCGAATTCAGCATTTCTTCCTGCTGGGTGGTGGATATTTTGTGTTTCTTCTCCCAGAGAAAAGACTTGCAGTATGAAGAAATGATATCCCATCCAAAAAGCAGCAAACATCTTAAAATTCGGATTCCTACCAAACCATCTCAGCAGGGTGATGTTACCACGAGTTAAAGCAAGAAAAGAAAGTCATTTCTGTAAATTCTTGTTTTGGAAGTGGATTCCCAGGTCATGTAACAGCTCATTGTATTTGGCATAAAATTGGGGTTTTTTTTTAAATATCAAACTTGTCATTTTTCTACAGCAGTCTGCAGTGGGAGCTGTGCTGGGCCTTTTCTGTACAGCACCTGAATGAAAGCAAATATTTCCATTTTCTTCACATTCAAACTAATTAGGACAGAGAAAAGAAAATTACATGTAAGAGGTTGTGTTTGAAGGAGACATATTCTTTGTCAGAGAGGATGCTAAGTGCTTCAAAACTTGCTTTTATTCTGGAGGGGGGTGTGTGCAGATTTTGTACAGATTAAACAGGCAGCTATTTTTCAGCAGGTGAATGTGGTTAGACCAGTACCTGGGTGACCCTGCATCTTGAATTCTTTGTAGCAGGTTGCACTGCATTCGTGGGACTGGCAGAGTTCAAACTGCAAAGTGGGCTCATGTAGAAAAGCCCTATAGAACAGGACACCCCTTGTTCCAAGTATTTGGTACTTGGACATAGAATAAAAGGTCCCAGCTGACAGTGTTCCTAGTGGTAGTGTTCCTACAGGTACATGTTAAGTGTATGTGTTAATTTTACCTCCCAACTCCGTTGCCTTGACTGAGAAAGTTGTGCAAAAGGCTTGGCTGGTTATCCAGTTTCTGAGCGTCTTCACTAGGACAGAGATTAATTTTGCAAAAGGGGAAAGACCTCCACTAATTTTTTTTCAGATGGTCAGTCTGGACAGTGTAGTCCCTGCGGTCCTTTGGCTGCCCTTTTGCCACCCCTCGTGCACTCTGCAGGGCATGGGAACAGGTATGCACTGCAAATAGTGTGCAGGCCATGGCTGGGGAGCAGGTCATGACCGTTTCAAGTGGAGGAGTGCCTTGAATCCCAGTACTGTTTGCTGAGAGAAACAGGTTTCTAATCGAGTCAGGACAAAATTTTAAAAATAAATGTGAAAATAAAAGTCCTGGATAGCCTAAAGAGGATAAAACCCGTCTTCTTCTACCATAAGGAGACGGAAGGATCAGGTCATTCTTCAGTTTCAGTCTTTTACTCACATAAAAAAGTAACGCACTTGAGTCTCTGGGATTGATGAAAAGGGTCATTAACCCACTGTTGTTCTTGGCTAGTGTTTCAGATCCTTCTCAGTTCAGCAGGTAAACACAGGAGCAGCCAAAAAACACCATTATTCTCCTTAAAGACTATTCCTGTTTCCAAATTTCTTTGCAGTCCTTGGGAACTTCTCTTAATTTGCAAGTAGAAAGACTTACACTTTGGGGTGGAGCAAGAGAAATAATCTGCATTTTTGATACTTTTCCACCAAAAAACATTGCCTGGGTAGTATTGCCCTCTGCTGGCACCAGTCTGAGGAGCTTCGTAGGTCCCCTAGTGGAACACGAGGTTTGTCCCCTTCCAAGGATCCGAGTGCTCATTCATGGTTGTGATCCACTAAGTGCTCGTGGTTTGATTTTTTTTCTGACCACAGAAAATCTTTTATGGACAGCGTTTTGTTTTAATACAGCTTTAAAAGCATTAGAGGTTCTTGATAAAATTTTATTTTCCAGTGATTATTGTAAGAATCGTGTAGGACCTGCCCTTTGAAGGCAGTTGCATTAAACATCAATGTGGTAGCGTATGCTATGCTCTGAAGTAACAGGAATTTCTTTTCTTCTTTTCCCTCCACTAGTGTCACCTGATTCACTATCTGAGACTCAGCCACCACTTGATAGTTCTGAATTATTTGATTTGCACCTTTGACAAGCTGAAGGATGTCTCCTCTGAAGACATTAAAATCACGGATGCTGTTTTTGACGGTGTGGAAGTGAGAGTGTTTGAACCTCCTGCGAAGGGAGATGAAAAGCTCAAGCGCAGCGTTGTTTACATCCACGGAGGGGGCTGGGCCTTGGCAAGTGCAAGTAGGTGTCTGCCAGTAATTAAATAGGATTCCAGTCTGCTTTTCACCTGGCAGGAAAAGCCAAAAGCTCTTTTTTCCTGCCAGGAATGACAATTTTGCTAAGATGTACCTGAATTCAGTTGTAACTGTCTCCACTCTGGGGGATCAAGTCTAAGGAGAGAGGGAGAAAAATATCATGAACACACAGCAGAAATGCGTATCTTATCTGCACATGAGCTGTAAAAGGACCAGAAGGTTAATTTTGTTACACCCTGAGAGGAGAAAATAGCTTATTGATTAAATTTCTGTGATGCCTGGGTGGGCTGCTTGGCCAGTCCCCCACTTTCCAAGGTCATGTGCAAAAGTCAGTCCTTGGTGATCAGGTTCCAGTGGCTACATGTAAGGAAAGTACATGGGTTTGCCCCATTTTCAGAGAATAATTAGCAGAAGAGTGAGCTGATCAATACTGCATGTAACAGTCTTGCTAATGCTTGGTCCCTAAATAACACCTGCCTGGGAATACACACTGCTGAGCACAGTGAGGGAAACAGGTACAAGTTGGTTCCTCTAAGGTTTGCTCCTTAGGGACTACAACCACCACTAGTATAATTACCTTGGAAATTAATGCTGTTTGCTCTAATTAACTTGGAAACCACAAATATGATCAGAGGAAGTAAGGTGCAGCTATAGGCAGTGATAAGGTAACCACTGATTCCTTCCACATCGTGCAGGAGGAGAGCAGCCTTGGGAGGAGAAAGGGCATGTGGTTCCCGTGGCTGCTCTGAGATCCAGATCTGAGAGGAGTCTTCTCCCTTTTCCTTCCCCATTGTTCCCATGACATCCTGACAGCCCTGATGCATTCTACAGCTTCCTTTATAGGACAAAAATATTAATGGATTTTTACAAAATGATGCAAAACACAGATTGTATTGATTGCATTTGGACTCTGCATGTACAAGTCATTTAGACCGTGATTTGAGTGAGATTTAGGTTCCTAAATAACTTTAAAATCTGGCCTTCTCATGCCTTTGGAAATTCCAGTCTCTCTGTCCTGTGACCTGTAGTAGTTAAACATTTTACTCCTCCTCCTACAGAGGAATTGTGCTTTGAGATGGGTTTCCTTAGACCTGCCTGAGGGATTTGTTAACCTCCTGCCTGCATCACTGGTTCTGTAATAGTTTGCATATGACTCTCATTGTGCAAAAAGTTTCTATTAAATTGCTGCACTTTGTCAGGATGATGATAGCTTGGCTATGTCAGATGTATTCCTGAGTCCAAGGTGCAGAAGTTAATGGCACAATGGCTACACCTAAATATTAACTTCTAAGACTGGATATTTTAGAAAATGTTTACTGTCCCAGTATATTTTATAGTACTGGGAACCAACAATTAAGCAACTGGAAAGGAACAAAATTAAAGATAATCTGATAAGTAGGATAGCTGTGATTAATCCTCTGTTAAATGAGTAGCTCAGCTGACATTAATAGGGCAACTCACTTCAATCAAAGCAATGCGTGCTATAATAAAATGAACCACAGGCAGTGACTCACACAGCAGTAACTCCCTCTGGATGTTAATGCCCCCAAACCACGGGGCACCTTAGATTTTGCCCAAATGAGAGAATTGTGATAGGTGGGTGAAATGACACGTCTGAAGTCACCAAGGAACAGATGAGGAAGGAAGCATTAGACTGCAGGATTCTGAAGGCATGAATTAGGTTCTCTCTGCTGTAATATGGATTTGTCACTTGATCAATTGCAGGCTGATCTCATTTACTTTGCTTGTATTTGTGTGATGGCTGTATGTTTTCTGAGAAGGCTTAGGGACAGCTTTGTGACTATTGACTCCCGTGTCCCTCACACCGTGTCCTTCTCTTCCAGGGACAAGCCTTTACAACAATCTCTGCAGAATCATGGCTGAATCTCTGAACGCTGTTGTTGTCTCTGTTGAGTGAGTAATCTAAAACTGATCAAGTAGTTTTAAGGTATTAGAAATATGTAACGTAGTTCTTTCAGCTTCTCCTTTGATGTGGCTTCTGTATAAGGCTGTAACTTGGACAGTAATTTTCTATACCAGTCTGATATCATCATCCTTTTAAAATTGCAACAAATTGGAATGGTATCAGAAATTCATTTGGGTTTCTAATTATTTTAGAACACACTGTGGGGTCTGGCAGCTTCCTGCTGCTCTCGCAATCTCCCACTGTTCCAGTGCTCTCTTTTAAGCCTTGTGCTTCCCTCAGGAGCACAAGACTGCCAGACAACAGAGAAGCAGGGCTGCTTTTTTAACATGTCAAACAATTCCAAGGCAAACAAACCTCTTGACTAGCTAAATACATTACCTAGGTGACTCCAACTTGATTGGTACTGTTCCCATCTTTATTGTCAACTATAATATTTATTGCAAACCCAACCACTTGATAAAATGACTCAAGTTTCCCACCTGCAGTTCATTACCAAGCTAGACCATTCATTACCAAATTAGAACATTAATTATAAGATTAAGTCTTACATACATATTACACACCTCCTACTTTTTCTGCAGTATTTATCCCAATTAAATACTTAATTCCAGCAAGGGCTATCTGATATCACCTGTAAAGCCTAAAGGAGAGGCACAACAACATCAGAGCAGTAAAGCAAAGGTAAGAATTGTTTCTCATGCCTTTTCTTTTGCAGATACAGGCTGGTGCCCAAGGTGTGCTTCCCTGAGCAGTACCACGATGCTCTTCGTGCAACAAAGCATTTCCTGCAGCCTGATGTCTTAGCTGAGTATTCGGTGGACCCCAGTCGAATTGCAGTCTCTGGGGACAGTGCAGGAGGGAATTTGGCAGCTGCTGTGTGCCAGCAGGTAACATCCACTGTGTGTTCTGTATTGCACTACAGCAGCCCAGCTAGGAGAGGCTGACAGATTCTTTGTGCTGCACCATCACAAGGTGAGGTGCCACCCCTAAAAACAGAATGGTAGAAAGACAGATTCTGCTCATTTTTCTTCTGTGAAGTGACTCAGTCACTATATGAATCACAGGCTGTGATGTGTTATTACAGTCACAAGTTGTTATGGATGAGAGTTTAAGAGCAAGTAGCTAAATGACTTTTTTTTTACCCATTTTGCTGGTGAACTCCTTATTTTTCCAAGTAGGCATAATTTATTAATATGGCTTCCTATTTTTAGATAATTGTCTCTGGAAATATGCTTTTATTTCTTTCAAATACAAATGAAGGACAAAATATACGGTAAATGGAGCTTAAATCTTCTGTTAAATTGTCTTCCTGTAGCATTTTGCAATTTTAAGTAAATTTCTTTTGTGTATCTGCAGTTTAAATGTAATCTGAATTTGATCTAGTAAAGAGTTTAAAGAAAACCCGAGGCAAGTAATAATATTTTTCACGGTTGAACAAAATATTATTATTACTAACTTTTTGCTATTGCCATAACCATTAGTGATAAGAAAGCAGATACCATGTCCAGACAACTAATTATCATGACAACCTTGCAGTATTGAATTAGGGTGGAAAAATTAGTAAGAAACAATTACAATGAAAGTTTCAGTATTGAGGACTGATAAACATGATAGTACCGTGTTTTGGAAAGAGCATTCCTAATTCGATTTCCTGATGCATAATTCTTTTTAAACAACATGAGACATGATAGGGCACTGGGTATCTTGTGTAGAAGATGAAACAAAGAGTTTGCTGACTCTTCCAGTAAGGCAGTCGGGGGCACCAAATGTATAACTGACAGACTCAAATCAAATACAGCTGGCAGGGTCGAGTCAGACACAGGGAGGTGCTTCTGCACCAGGTGAGTCTTTGCTAGGAGAAATTGTGGATGCCAGCAATCTGCATTGGCTGAAAAAAAACCCCAACAGATCAATTCATGGAAGAGAAATCCATGAAAAGCTCTTAAAAGCAAGAGTAGCTGCTTTGATTCAGGAAATCCTTCCATTGCCACTTGTTCAACTGGGCACTGTGTTGAAGAAATGCCACTTTATGTGGTTTTTTTCTTCTTTTATATATATATATATTTTTTATATATATATAATATGGTGTTTTTTTTTCTTCTTCAATAAACTTCTGTCACTGATTTCTGCTGGGAACAGGATGCTGGGTCTGCCTGAATGGCCATCTTACAAGAGGAGAAAAAGATAAGGCTGCTGATACTTCAGACAAAACAGCCACATTACGTGTTATAAGAGCAGAATTCACTCTAAAATTGTCAAACTAATGTTTGCTTTCTGAAGTTCCACATTGATAAACATTGATATATGTTTATTTTCTTTGTAATCTTGCTTGTGTGTCCTGCGTTTTTCGCACAGCTTAGCAAAGAGGAGGATCTGACTGTCAGACCGAAACTGCAGGCCTTGATTTATCCAGTCCTCCAGGCGTTCGACTTCAACACCCCTTCTTACCAGCAGAACACGAACATGCCCGTGCTCCCTCGCTCCGTCATGATCCACTACTGGATCGATTACTTCAATGGCAACTACGACCTGGCTCACGAGCTGCTCGTCAACAACCACACCGCTCTCAACGTCGGCCGCGCTCTCTCCTTCCGGGCGCGCCTCAACTGGACGTCCCTGCTGCCTCCCTCCTTCAAAAAGAGCTACAGGCCCGTGGTGCAGACCACGGGCACGGCGGCGATCGTGGAGCAGCTGCCGGCGCTGCTGGACGTGCGGGCGGTGCCGCTGCTGGCGGACGACGCGACGCTGGCTCGGCAGCCGCGCACCTACGTGCTGACCTGCGAGAACGACGTGCTGCGCGACGACGGCGCCATGTACGCCCAGCGCCTGGAGCGCGCCGGCGTGCCCGTCACCCTCGACCACTTCCACGACTGCTTCCACGGCTGCATGATCTTCACCGTGTGGCCCACGGATTTCTCCGCCGGCGTGCAGACCAGGAACAGCTACATCAAGTGGCTGGATGAGAACCTCTGAAGGGAGGGCCCCTGTCTGTTGTGGCGGAAGAGCAAACCATCGAAAAGTGCACTTTTCCGAATTCTGACTTCACCGCTGGGCTGCAGCTGCTGGGGGTGCAGACCACTAACTGCAGCGTTTTCTAGCTCCATTGGCCTTGCCCAGTAAAGTATTTCGAGAAGTATTTTTTTCAAACCTCATTTTTTTTCCCCACCTTCTCCCAGATGACTGTTGCCAAACGTAACACATGCTGAGCAGGGAGAGCAGCATTCCTGCAGGATTCTTACCTGGCTGCAACTTTCAAGCTTTGACTCTTAATTAGGTACAAAGGCCCTGGCTTTCAAGTGATGTGAGATAAAGCCTAACACCTACATCTACTTCTGAATATGTAAAAATGTGAGCTAGTTTACAGCAGTGTTGAGCATCTGATGTCATAGTGAGAACACTCGCCTTGGACAGCAGGGCCATGCATTTGAATGACAAGCATGGATTTAGGTGTTGGCTTTTTGCCACAGACAAACAGCTCATTTAAATTTTTTAAAGTATTTAAAACAAAAGCTCTCCTAGACAGTTAAAACAGTGCTAGATGAGTCCTTAGCCAAACCTGTAATTCAGCTTTGGAATTTGGTCTTTACTGCTTTTTAATTATTTATATTTTTAAAAAGTAAAGGACTAAATACATTTTCAATAAAAAGTGTGATAGCATACACACAAATAGGTAAGACAAAATATTATGTGTAGCAGCAGAATCCAGATTTCCTGCGTAAGTGACCTTCAAAGCTGACTACTTATTTGGCTAAAGAATATGACTTCATCTGTGTTTAAAGCCTCAGTTGTACGACGTCCTTACAGAAAATACTGACCTTACTACAAATAATCTGCTGTGTGGTTTGCACTAATGTTTGTAATTAATAGTAGAAGTTTTTGTTCATTGAGCTTTCTTTTGTGCTTGTAGTTTTTATTGTATTTCCTGCTTTGTGAATGGAGGGAAGCAAGAAAATAGAAGTGGGCTCCAATCTATACAGAAGATTTAAATCTGAGCTTTGCAGCTGAGCTTTGTCTGTCTTGTAGACTGCTCTAGGTAAAGTGATCTCACTACTGGGCAGCAAATCTGTACAGTTTGAGCCAGTCTGTAAAGTTCAGACGGGACAGGGGAGTGAAACCACTTTGTGACTGTCTATTGTCCAGGCTGCTCACAGCTTGCAGAAATGAAGGTGGTGTCAAAAGGCTGTAGGCACAGAGGAGAGAGTGGGAGATTAAATTCATCCTCAGCTTTATCACAGATTTACCGTGGGACCGCAGGAGAACAACGTCGTCTCCTTACGCCCCACTTCTGCAAGGGAGGGAGTAATTTCCTACCTCACAAAGGAGCTGTGAAGCTGAATTCTCAGGCATGGGTGAAGCACACGGATGTGAATGTGACTGCAGGCACTCAACAGCTCCCATGGCTTTTGACTTTCCATCTTTCTCCAAGAGCTGGCTTGGAGCAGCCTGTCCCACATCAGGGATGCTGCTGGGCTCAGGTCCTGCTGAGCAGTTTCCTCCCCCCTGTCCTGCTTCCTGTCAGGAACCTTCCCTAAGGTGAGGCTTCTTAGCCCTTGCAGATTATGACAAAGGCAATTTCATTAAAGCATTCCTTATGGCAGGATTCTGAAAAGTTCCTCAAAAAAACCCATCAGGTACTGGTAGATCAAACTGCATTCTGACATTTAAAATATACCCAGAGCAGTCCACTTTCACTGGGATTTAAATTAAATAGGAGAATGGCTTTGCTGAATCACAGCTTCCTAGAAACATCAGGTTGTTAAGGTGGTTGTGTGTATTAAGAAAAGCCCTTAACGAGAGGAGGCCTGGATGTCAGCTCAGTCATGCAGGCCTAAACTCATTCCCACTATAGTTCACACGGAGATCACAAGGCAAAGCTTTTTCAACAGTGGCCCAGATTCTTCTTCCATTTAGCATTTACAAAGACTCAATGGAATTAGAGCAGCCAAGTGCCAATCTGAATCAGAATAGATTTTGATCAAGAAACCCAGTTAACACTGCAGAAGAATTCAAACTTTTAATCTGGATTTAAACCCTTTCCTCCTTTTCCCCGTAAACACAACAATATAGATTGTGTGCTTTAAACAGACAGCAACTGAAGTTATGTCCATTCAAAAAACAAATTACTAATCTGCTCCAGCGTCCTTTCCCTTTATATGGAGACAGCTACATTTACCTGATTTTAAACTCTGACTAAAATAGTAAAAAAAATCACTATACTGAGTTACAACAGGCTTCTTCCTGAATTTCCCACTTAAAGACTAAACCCACGTCAGAAAAGATGTAATTTATATCTACTGTCATTAAAAAATAGTGTAACTGTGGTACTGGGAAAACAATGGTTAATATTCCTATAAATCTCACAATAATTAAGTTTTCCTGAGAGCTTTCTGCAAAACTTTAGCTCAGCATTTGTTTATAGCTAAGTTATAAATATCTGTTATGAACCTAAAATATAATTGCTGCTGGTTTTTTTTAACTGAAATGAAAGGGAGAGCTGGAATATATATATATATATATATTCATGGAGTCGGTTGTAAATTTCCTTCATGCACTGAAGCACATTAAAGTCTTGGCACAAGAAATGGTAGTAAGTTCATAACTGGAGTGAACGTGTTTACGAAGCCGTCAGCAGCCTGGTGTGGTACCCGAGATCACAGCACCACGTGGGTGTGATGTACAGCGTTAACTACTTCTGTCACAGCATCTGGACTGCTTTGGTCTTGCAGCTCTATGTTTTAATACCTGATGGCTGCAAAGATACCTGAGGAATCCTACAGCAGAGAAAAAGAGGTCTGAGTCCCAGCTCTGAAAAGACCTGTAGTGCACGGCCGCACAAGACACTGCTCAAATTCCGTGTAACCCTTGAAGTAAGTGTTAGTCCCAACCCAGCTTTCCTCCTCCTTTGCTTTGTTCTCCTTTGCACGCAGTCCCCGTGCCCCAAATTGAAAGTTTAGGGTTGTTTCCAGCTGTGCAGCTACAAGCTCCTAGGAACTGACTCAGGGTTACAGAAAGCAGATGCCTGGTAGCAAGGGATTAAGATTAATCCATGTTACAACACCTGGATTTGTTCCTGTGTTTTCCTACATCTCCAAGTGTTTCCTCGGGGATATCTTGCACCTTCGTCCCTTGGTTATTTCACAGAGAAGTTGAGGGCACTTTGCATATTGTAGGATCAGAGCAAGTGTATGTAGCAATATTTCACCTGTGCATGGCAGAGTCTTCTCAGAGGAGATATTCAATAAGTTTGTCTTCTTACCTTTTCCTTAAATTAGTGAGTATGGCTAGATACCTTTTGTAGGTAGCTTTTCTTCCCCTTCTACAATTAGAATTTACCTCTTGACTACAAAAATATCTTGTTCCTGGTGGTCATCAAAGCATTCAGATGGAAGCTTTTTAAAAAAAAAAAAAGCAAAATCAACTTGCATAACAGAACCTATAGTCATTCTTATCCTGCTTTCATAGACCTGAGAACTGTATTAGTGGGTCCCCAGTATTTTGGCTACTATTTGCAGGAATAAATGGAGATTTTGTCTCCCTAGGTGAGGACCTCTTAAAGGATGGGTGTTGAACATTTCTGGAAGCCGAGACCTCTTTCAGGAGGTTTCATGATCCATAAAAATCCTAACCTTCATCTAAGTAATTCCAGAACTGCATTCCCAGCCAAAGCAGAAAGGCCATTGTGAGTTTTAAGCCCTACAAACTAAATAGAAATACTTAAAAACATTATTTTGTAGTGTTTGGGCCTCTATATTTTAATCTCTTACCAAACTTTACTAGAAACTTTTAAAAATAAAAATATTGGAAGTAGGTAAACTTGAGTTAAACCTTCTAAGCTGCTATGATCTGTAACAAAGATGTTGTTAAAAAAAAGAAAAACCAAAACCAGCTCGTTTAATGTTCTCATATTTATGATGTTCAAAACCCTGATGTACAACATACTTGATGTGAATGCATTCAGTACCTTATGCATGACTGGTTTTTGCTTTTTGTCCCAGAGCAGGGGAAAGATTTGTAAGATCTCATTGTCAAGTGTGATTTGAGATGTGCTATCAAAATGAAGAACAAATAAATAAAGTGAAGTATACCTGTGGTTTATTTTATTTTTCCCAGGACCACCGATTTTGTATTCCTGAGCATTTCCAATTTGATTTTTGGCTGTGTGTCCATGGGCTGTGAGGGTCACCTCCTTGAACTTCATTTCTTCCAAATGAATAATGGTGACCACATCTGCTGGTGCTGAAGAATGGGCAAACCTGCACTGGTGCTGTTGTTCTTTATCAAGATAAAAAGCAGAGCTCACATTCTCCATTCTGATGTATAAACACATTTTTATGTGTCTATAGGTCATGTATATGTTTGAAATTTGGTTCAGCCAGCAAAAGTCCAGGTTCCTTTTTCACTTCTATTTGCCTTCCTTTCACATTCTTTTTTTCTGACCTGTAACCCATTTTCTGCCCCTGCTTTCTCATTTATTGATCATAGCAGTATTGCTTTTGAAATGTCCTAATGTGGGGGGTTTCCCATTTTGTCCAGCAAGCTCCTGTGCCTTTCACAGAACACACAGCTTTTCTCCTGCTGAAAAAAAAACTGGTGGGGAAAAAATGCTTCAAAGGACTTCCCACCCTATTTTTTAAGGCAGCAAGAGTCATACTCCTGCTTGCATTAAATTGAATGCATTAAAAGCAGGCTGGGCCTTACAGAACGTTTTTTTCCAGTCATGTTTTCTCAGATATCACAGCACATCTGACTGAGCAGGGCTTGGCAAGGCCGGGGCAGTGCCTCCCTCAGCGGACTGTGGCTGTGACCACATCCCATGCCTGGCTGGAGCTGGTGCTGGCTGTCCCTGTCCCTATTTCCCACCCTCAGCTGGAGCAGCAGTGAGTGCCCCATGGGGCTGTGCCTGACCCAGGTGTGCCTGACACAGCTGGATCCCAAAATCCTTCTGCATCCCGCCTGGCTGGGTGCTGCTCCTTGCCTCACACTTCAGAAACTCTTTGGACCTGTTCTATTTTGTTCATCCTCAGGGGAGCCACACGTTTTCTCCTTGTTCTTCCATTTTTTCTGGCACTAATCCAATGGCATTTATTTCTTTTATAAATGCCTAAAAAGCTGACAGCACATCATTAATATAAGACTAAATGTACCCCAACATAATTTTGTTTTTTCAAAATTATTTTTCTACAGCATTTCGAAGGGTTTATCAACTATTCAGCAGGAACACGGGCAAAAGAAAACCAAAAAAAGAAACCCTGCAATGACTTCTTTAAAGCTGTTTTTACAGAAACTATATTTTTAATAACTTTTTCTGACTTTATAAAATGTAGAGAACCCTAAATACTTCTATATTCCACTATTCTTTTCTGAAGCAGTAACTCAGCGCTTCCCATTATAAGACAGTCTGGGGTATAGGAGAGGCAAAATTTGTTAAAGGAGAGAATAAATTTCATATTAAGAGACCTAAATCAGCAATAATAATCGGTGTTACAGAAAATTCCCTCTCCCTCCAACACTGTGCCAGAGTCAGGACAGGTGCGGTACACTCAGTGCTGCTGAGAGCTGGGATTCAGGGTGTGGTGGAGGAATAAAGGGAATTCTTACTGTTAACCTAATAGTGTCATGACAATCCAATTCCAGTCTGAGGTTTTTAATTAAAAGACAATAATTTGCAGTATGGCCAGCAGAGGGAGCGTGACTTTTGCTTTCAAAGTCTGGCGCAGCAGTTTCTGAGCCCACGCTGTCAAACAGGGAGTGTTACTGTGGGAACTGCACCAGAGCATTTGGGAACCTGTGAACTCAGGCATGAACAAGGCAGGAAAGCCATGCCAATGGGGAATTACTCAGATTTCTTGGAAAAGAAAAAAACAAACCCAAACAAGCAAGCACCTCACAGCCATTCCATGCCAGGGATATCCCATCCCTGGAAGTGTCCAAGGCGAGGTTGAACGTGGCTTTGGGAATCCTGGTCTAGTGGAAGGTGTCTGTGCCCATGGCAGGGGGTGGAAAGAGATGAGCTTTAATGTCCCTTCCAGCCCAAACATTCTGTGGTTCCTCAGCATGAATCAATCAGCCCTTGACACACTGTAAGGGTGTTTTTCAGGTGATCTGGCTGTGAGTTCAGGTCCTGGGACCTGGCTGGGGTGTGTGCAGTGACTCGGGATTGCTGTAGGTGCCTGTGCATGTCTCCAGTCTGCAGAGCCTGGGGGAGGGAGTGCACCCAGGGGAAATCTGCTTCTCTGTGCCCAGGGCATGGTGCGTGCTCATGAACCAGCTGCTCAGTTCAGGTCCTGATCTGCTAAAACACCAGATGATTAATCAGAGATCAGATACTGTACATTTGTGCTTCATGTTAAACCCCAGAGTGGTGGCCTACAGACAGGACATCGGGAGTGCAAGGAGTCTCTTTGGACACAGACACAGCTTTAATTGGGTGTTGGCCAACCCCACAGTAGAATTATGAAAAATCAAAGACAGGGGTGCAAATATGAGAAAGGCCTATGGAATTACATGTCTCACCGTGAGTGATATGGTGAAGCTGGTGAAACAGAAGTTTTTAGCATGAGCCAATATATATTTTTAAGCACACTCTCGGAAACTACTTGCTATAAATTATACTTCTGCATACGTATATATACACACACACATATACATATACATATGCATATAAATTGACATAGTACAAACCTAGAACCACTTCATTAAGGACTATAGGCTGGCTCTAGATTTATAATGCATTAAAATTAGCCAGGCTAAAATGATGACATTGGCATAAATTTGGGCTCAGGCCTTTTATTTTCATAGGTGTCATCATCTTGATCTCTTGGGCTGTGATCTTCTTACCTGACTGAGGTTCCAAGGGAGTGTCGAAGTTTAAGCACGATCTGAACAAGACTCTTGACCTGTCACCTTGAGGCAGAGTCACAGGCTTATTTCATCAGCCACTCACACAATCTCTTTGGGCCTTCGCTTCAAAATGCAAATCCCAATTCTAACTTACTCTTCAGTGTCACTTTGAAATGCAACTTTAGCTTGAGCAGTGTTTATTTTTGTCGTGTCACCTGTCCCGTGCTGCCCAGACCAGTATCTCCTGAGCTGTAAAAAGCCGTTTGCAGTTTGCATGTTAATGCAGCAGAGCCAACTCGGCTGGGTGCTCTTCCTCCTCAAGCTTCCTCACCAGGCTTGTTTGCTAACCTGCAGTGGGTTAAGGGCAGCAGGGTTAACTCAGCACCTCTTTGTCCCAGATGACAGGAGCCACCACACTGTTTTTGCAAACATCCAAGCAACTCACCTTGACCCAGACTCGGATCCCAAAGCTGGAGCTGGGAGCAAAACCAACTATCTTTCCACTTCCCAGTCAGTCAGGGCACAGGAATCATTAAAAGCTAATCTGTGCCAGGATCCATATTGAAATTCTGAAGGCATTTATTTTCCAGATGAGTAACAAGTTAAAGCAGAAGGTGATTTTCCTGTTAATACTTCATCCTTTCCCGAAGGGCTGTCTCTGGAGCCAGGCGATCTTTACTGGGTGGGAAGGAGGCATCAGACTTGGTGAGAGGAGAGTTTACAAAGCAACCAAGCCAGCAAGGGTTGATGATCAGCTGGGTTAAACTTTGGTGCCTCCACCAGGCCTGGGAGCAGGAGCTCTCCCACGGGCAGAGCCGGTCCCTGCAGGGCAGGGGTGGCTGTTGGCTCCAGGTGGGGCAGGGGAATTCCACCCCTTCTGTCACTGCTGCCCGAGTGCCTGGACACGGGCCAGCTCTTCACAAACTGGCGAGACAAAACAATGGAGGCGTTTCCTCGTTGCGGCTTGCAGGAAGAGATTGTGAATTTAACCAGAAGAGCTGTTTTGGCAGCCTGGGGAGCCCCTTCTCTGCTCCCCAAGGGAGCTGGAGCAGCCAGAGGCTGGGATTCACTAGCCCAGCGCTCAGCCACAAGGGTTGCACGCAATCCACACGATTTCTGTCTGCTGTGCAAGGCACTGCAGAACGCACCAGGTCACCAGTGTCAGCAGTGTTTATTCAGGCGAGGATTTGAGGACACAAACACACCAGCAGCCAGTGGGCTGGCACCAGCGCTGGCACCTGCCCTAACTAGACAGGTTTGCTCCTTTCTTCCTTGACAATGCTCCTACAACACCAAGCTGCTGCAGGCTTGGGAGCATGGAAAGTCCTCCGAAAACACTACACTGCTCACAGCTGAGGAGACTTGCTGTTCAGTAAGGAACAAATTAGATGGCATTGTCACTTAAGGACCTTAACTACAGCCTGCTGAATCCAGCAGAGAGACTGACATTGTCCTGAGGAGCTCTGGGCCTGCAGCTGACAGAGAGGGAGCCCCAAGAGCTCAGCAGCAGGAGCTGCTGCCCCAGCCAGAAGGGTCTGTGAGAATCTCTCAGCATCTCTCAAGCTGTGGCAGTGAGGTTTGAATAGGGATACAACCAACTCAGATTAGAAAACTTTTGCCCACGTTATTTGTGGCTGCTTCAGCTAACGTGCTGCTGAAGGAACCTCTGACACCAGAGCAGGGAGAGCAGTGACTGGAACTAAGGAAATAAAATGGGATTTTACTGTACTTTTCTGAATAGGGAAACTGCAACACAGGTAGGTAAGGCCAAAACTTTTAGAGCCAGTGCTTTCCACAATATCAATACAAGCCAAGGAGAGAAAAACACTGCTGCTTATCTGCTCCACCCCTCCACTCAGCTTGTTTCCCTTTCCCTGAAATGTTTGAAAATAAATGAGCCAGTGTGGTTTCAGTAGAGTGCTTCGAATATTAAACAATCTGCTGCTCATGGCTCATAAGGAAGGAGGCTGGCCAAAAAGCCCTGCCTGTTTACTGACTCAGCCGTGCCCTCCTGGAGCCGGGAGATCGCGGCGCTGACGGAAATCTTGGGAAATGTTGGAATCTTTGTGCAAATCAGAACGGCTCTGCCCTTTAGCAAAACCTTCTTGGAGGCATCCAGATCTCACCAGCCAAAACCAAACCCCTTACAACTGAGGAAAAGAGCACTTTAACGGGCTTTGAAGTATCCCATGAATCCGAAGTTTTGTTTGCCCTGAGTGCAGAAAGTTTCGTTTCTGTTTCCTCTCTGGTCTCCCTTGAGCAGTAATCATTAAATGAAACAAGTCCAGCTGGGCAAGGTTGCCTGGTTTATACACTCTTTTACAGCCTTTATCAGACTAACAAGAAATGATGAAATGTTGCAAACAGCACACAGCCAGAGGTATCTTGCTCCTGGCACTACCATTCTCAAAAACACTGCTCTTCCACTAGACGCCTGTAATTTCAGCTTTTTGGGATTTAATGTCCCTGACATTTAGCATGTTTGCAGGCAGCACAGCATGCAGGGCTGGAAATGCAGGCCCTGGGTAAGGAAAAAGTCACCTTTTCCCAGCCTGGTCTGTTGTAGCTCTGCAGAGGTGCCTGCCTGTCTGTGTTCCATCACCTCACTGGAGATGCAGACATGCCACCACTCAGTTGGACTTGTCCAGATTTGTCTTTCTTTCTCACCCTTTTATTTCTCCTGCCCTTGTTTCCTTAGACATTTGTTTTCTTTGGAAATTCTTTCTTGGTGGCAGCCACACGTAGAGAGGAGGTTGAAAAGAAGGGTGACAGGGATTTCTGTGAGGTCTTTGCAATAAAGTCTTCTTGCAATGGTGTATTTCTACCAGAGGTTAAGAGGTGTATTTTTAAAGTGTTTTGTGAGCTGTTTATATGACTAGTAATATATTCTCACCATAAAGAAGGCCATAAAGCTCAGTGGATTGAGAGGCAATAGCATTAGGTATTCTTGGATTCTCAGTGTAACTGATAAGGCAAATAACCTGGGTTAATACCATTTCAGGTTTTGTTATCTTATCAGGAACTTCTTTTCCCCAAAATATTTTCACAGGGAAAGAACTACAGAAATTTCAGTGCTGTGCTCAGCAGTGGTGCTTTCCAACTTGCTGTAGCTACTTTCTATGTAAGAATTTTGCTTTTCTTTGGTCATGTATTTTAATCTGGGAGCGAAGAGTGAGGGACATTTGCCCTCTCAGCACCTAAGTTTGCTCCTTGCAGGATATCACCAGTGTGGCTCTCAAGCCCGTGCTCCCTGCTGAGGTGTGTAGGGAGGAAGGATCTGCCCGGATCCCATCTGAGCTGCCTCTCTCTGCTTTCCAGCACAGACCAACTTTGTTTATGTAAAAATTTGTGTTTACATAACAATCTGAGTTTACACACAAATATTTTCCAAGGTGCAGCAAGCCAAACACGTTACCTAACAACACTGTCCAGCTGTCCGCAAACATTTTGAAGCCTGAATAATATTTGCTCAATTCAAGTTCAAGTTTAGACCATACTCACCAAGAAAAGTCAGGTGAGGCTTTCCAGCATGGTGACAACTTCCTTTTCTTTCCTTATACAAACAGGAATGCTTGTCTCAATTAATGTAGTCTTCCAAGAAAAATAAAATCTGTTTATGAAATCTAATAGCACAGGTAGATCTGCAGGGATTAACAATATGAAGGAGAACATTGTCAAGCATGTAATGATATTTTTTTGTATGTCTGCTACAGCTAATGCTTTTAATTGTATTTTCCAATTTAATTCCAGTAGCCAAAGGCTCGATGCACAAGGCAAATAAATGACAGGATAATTGTCATGCCCAAGTGCTTCTTCTCAACATAAATAAGGCAGACAGCAAATATGAGTTGAGGAGATCGCTGTGTTGCAGTTCAATTCACTCAATTTCATCAAAATTAATTTTACACTGCAGGATGGAAAAACAGGCCTGGAAAATGCACTGAAATGTCAGGAGGGATGGGAGCCACGGAATCCCCCTCCCACATTAGCATTTCACACAAGTGTGAGAAAGCTTTGTCAGCAGAGTGACTGGGGAGGAATAGGATCAGACAGAGCACCTTGCTGGGTGCACCTCTCCATTCCCTGCATGCCCGAGGGGCTTTACTGAAAGATCCTTCTGTGCTTACAGGTGCAATTGGTAAAAGGCTTTTGAAACAGAAAGACATTCCTACAAACCTGACAGCAGCAACAGATTTAATTATTCATGCCCAGCTGGGTTTTTTTAAGACATCAGCCCTGCAAGTACAGCGGAGGGGAGCTATCACAATACTCCCATCGCTGCTGCTCAGCTGGTCTTTTGTACCCAAGGAGCTGCAAAGAAATGATTTTGACTGTAAGCCCTTGAGGGCTAAGATTATCTTTATGGGCTCAGACAGATACACAAACACATTACCAGAGCTTTAAATCCATCAGAGCTGAAAGGTGAAATAAGTAAAAAGACAAGTACTTTTCCTTGACTTTTAAGTCAAGGTGGGTTTTCTCCTGTCTGATCTACAAATCCAGCCAGAGAAAATAACTTCCAAACTGCAAATATTCATGAAACTTAAAACTCAAGGAACTCCTGGCAACTTTTCACCCTTTTTTTAAAGCATTTTTTACTAACTATAAAGGAAAGCATGTCGGTATTTGGCTTCTTCACAGATTATTTGGCCATCTAACCTAACAAAACACTGCGACGCTGTTGATCACATCCAGTTTTGGAAAGCCACTCTGTGTTGAGTAGAGTATTTCCAGGCTGTGAGCCATCAAACGAGCCTGTTCCTGCTGCAGTTCTCGTGGTTTTTGCTGTGAATTGGAACGAGGGCAGGCCCACATCCAGTGCAAGGTCCCAAAGACACTCACACATATTTCAAACCCAAAAACCATCAGCTGTGAAAACAGAACATTTGGGGAAACTCCAGTCAGGGAGCAAACTGCCAAAAGAAATTACTCTGTTTACGTGCAGCTGTTTTCATTTCTTGTGCTGCTCTGTGGGCTGGCCCAGGGCAGGGACAGGTGAGTGCTGCTTCCTGGGAGGCAGTGGGAGTGAGAGAACAGTCCCTTCCCAGCACCCACGAGCCTGTTCCTTGGCTTTGCTGCAGTGTAAGGCTGCACCCTGACATTGCAGTGCTTGTTCCAGCAGACCCCTGGCTGCATTGCTGAGGGCCAGCTCCTGAAGGGCCCAGCACTTCTCCCCAGCAATCCCATTAGCTGGGTGAGTCTCCAGCACAACTCCTGTGATTCCTGTGTGCCCCTGTGATTCCCTCAGGGATCACTCCTGTCCCTGATGCCTCACTGCAGAGCTCTGCAGTGTCTCCACTCACCTGCACATTCGCAATCTCCAGTTCAGACCAGTGCTGCAGCGAGCACTTATTTACAGTCAAAAAGGTGGTGTTAGAAGGGATGGGAGGCAGATGTTCTGTGTTTATCCAGTGCCAGTGATTTCATAACAAGAAAGTCACAGCAAGTCATGACTAGATTATCTCAGCTGCCAGCAGCACAGCCCGAGCTCTGTTCCCTCCACTCTGCACACTCACAGCACTGAAATCAGTCCAGCAATGTTAAACTGCCATGACGAGGAAGAAACGCTTCAGAAGTATATACATGTTTATATATATCACCTTTTGAAAACTCGATTTCAGAAGTAGGTACCACATACCCTAAAAACACTCCTTGGGGCACGAAGGTTCAGTCTGTGGGAGCATTCAGCCCCGGGGATGTGACCACTGGCTGACCTTTCTGCTGGTGCTGCCTGTGTCAGGATAAAGCACAAATCCTTCTGCAGCTCCACGGATCTGTCAGCATTGATACTGCTGGGTGAATGAATAGTGTCTTAATCTGAACACAACCTAAAGCCTTTATATTTACTTCAGCTAAAGCTTCCTGCACCTGAACAGTTCTGCTCAGAAGACAAATGGCTTGTCTAGGATCACCCAACTCTTACACCCTGCTCACTTTCCCTTAACCTTACAAGACTTTTGCACTCTGCTCTAACAGCTGAGACTCCACCAAAATGCAGAATATAGGTGAGAAACTTTGGAAGCCAGGTTGGGTATTATGCCTTGTACTGACATAAAGCTGAGAAAAAGAAAGAGGTGAATACAAGATGTTTTACAAGAACAGAAAATCCTCCAGGTCAGTGTTAAACATACTGTAAACATACACATTAAACATACATCAAACCTCTGCTCCAGGCTGTCAGAAACAGCAAAGTAACCTGACAAGAATTTTGGAGAGCTACATGCTTACCTAACAGCAAACAGTATTTGCTTGAAAAATGAACATTCTCCATGTTCAGAAAGTGTAATAGCAGGTGTCCTACAGGCAAAACAGATATTTGGCTCACCTACAACAGCACTCCATCTGGGGATGAATGTCATCCAGACTATTTAAAGCACAACAAATCAAAGTTTTGCTAAGTGCACCAAACCAGGATTACTGTACACTGGGAGGAATTACATCTGTAATATACACATATATTTGAATGTCTGTGTGCAGGTTTAGGTAGGAGTGTGCATCCATTCATAGAACAGACCTCTACATCCATGCAGATATGGAGATTTCCAGTCTGGAGCAGCACCATGTTCAAGGATTATCTGATTAGCAGGGCTTTTAAGCAGTCTGTTTCTCCTGACATTCCTTCCCTGTGAAAAGAAAGCAGAGGTTTGTCAATGCATCAATAATTCAGCCTTGAAAGTCAATTCCCACAAAGTGCTCTTCAGGCATGAATTCTTCATAATCTGCCTGGGGGAAGGTTGGGTTCTGGGATTTCTTCCACCTGATGGTCTCCTTGAAGACAGGGACACACTGTGGAAGAAAAGCTGAATAGTCTGGCTAAAGTCAGAGGAGAAATCTGACAAAGAGCCCAGTGCAGCTCTCAGGAGCTCTGAGCTGGCAGGTGTCCCCTTGGTTCCCATCTCCATCAGCCTGATGCAGTTTACTGTCCACAGAAACACCTCAGAAACAGGTGAACAATCAAGCATAGATTCACAAATGTTTCCTTCTTAAAGAAAACAAAGCTAAGTTTCCAGCTTTAAAAATTACAGAAGAAGTGCAGAGCTCAGAAAAACCCAAAAGAAGGGCAAGGAACACCAGATGTTTTCTCTTCAGACCTGTGGAGACCTGTCAGCCTGTTGCTCTGAGGAGGGTGCAGCCATCCAGCCAGATTTAGCCAAGAAATCATGAGGTCAGAGGGATTTTTTTTCTCTCTCCATGCACTCCATCATGAGCAGCGACAAGAGCTCTGGTCTGTGGAGGCTGTTACAGCAGGACTGGCTCTAAGGAGGGGAATGAAGAGAAGCAATAACTCACAAACGTATTTTGGATGCAAGCGAGCACCAGCAGCCAAAGGGTCACACTGAAGACACGTTCCCCACTTGCTGCCTGCTTGCAAGTCATGCCTAAACACAGAGCATCACTGAGTGCTTTGTTCACATGCAAATCTGGAGGTAAAACCACTGTGTGACCTCAAGGATCAGATACAGCCTAAGTCAGACCCACAGCAAGCCAGGATTACAAACGAGGAATGCAATTTACCCCTCAGGCCCCTCTTTTGATTTGCAAAAGTGCGAATGAAGCAGAAGTTATTGCTTTTTTCCTACAAATTTTGCCTCTGGAACATTTTTTAAATTTGGGGAATTTCCTGTATTGCATTTTAAGAACCATACACTGGAGACTGGCAGCCAGCTGGCTGGCAAAATTGCCTCTCTCTGATAGAAGGAGAGACTTGCAAGAAAAGGAAAGAGGTTATTAAACCTATTTTGAGGTGCAACAGCTTCTTTTCTGAGTAAGGCAGTGATGGCTCTGTGAATCATTGCCTCTAACCTTCAAAAAGATTCAGTGCTGGAGAAAACTGATTCACTTTTAACACCAAGAAAATTAAAATCCAAAGCGACTTGCTGAGTGGCTGCACCCAGCTTCTCCCAATTCTTTTTCCTTGTGGCTGACTCAGCGTTAAAATTCCCAGAGGCAAGAGAATCTACCTGACTCCTGCAACCCTGGTGTTGCTATTGTTCTTTCTGCAACGTTGTTTTTGATGCTGGGAATCAGAGGCGAGCCTCAGGGACGTGTTTAGCAGAGATGGAGCATTGCTGACCTATATTCTGACTTGAATCCGGGCTGGCATCAGCATCGGTCCTGTTTGGATGGGAGCCTGCTCCTACACAGCACTCAGTGGAGCAGGAAAGCCGGCACTGGTTTGGTGGAGAGAAGGGGATTCCTCTGTGTGCTCACCCAGATGAAGCATCAAAACCCACCTCAGGAGCTTCGATTCTGTAATACTGGGACTTGACTCAGCTCTTTTGAAACAAAAAAGTGCCTCTTCAGCAGGCAGGAAGCGGTGTTTGGGAAGGGAGTTTGGACAAACCCTGCGCTCACATCTGCTTTTCTTTATCCCAAAAATCTCCTCCTGCCAGCTTCCATCTCCTGCTGCCGTAGCCCTCCCCCCGAGCCGGACCCCAGCCCTTGCCCTGGTTAACTCAGACGTGCCGAACCCTTCGTGGGGAGTTTCAAAGGGCTTTAGTGCTTTGTCCTGCTAACGATTTGCAAACATATCACAGCAATCTCTGCTATCCCCATCCAGCTATTGTGCTCCCTGGAGAACAAATGCCCGTGTGGCTGTGCACGGCAAGCACAAGAAAACAAACAGATTACTGCTATAAACATTCAGGGCGTATCTGACTTGCCGTACCTGCACACAAGGGTTTTCAGGACTGCGTGTAATTCTTTCTGAAAGAATTTGATTCCCTCTGAGTGTGGCCATAGGAGGCAAATCTGAGCCTGCAGGAGGCACGGCAGCCTGGGGAGAGCTGCTGAGCATCTTCAGTTACAGCTCCAAGTGACCCCGAGACAATTTCTGAGCAAGGAAAGAGGAAATGAGCACAATAAATAGTCTATGTGTGGGATATTTATAAAATATTTCTAACTTCCTCCCTATTAATATCTGGCAAGGGCAACAAAATTGTTGTTTCATAACCAACTGCAAAAAAAGAGCTGTCTAAGGAAGCGTCCCTTGCTTGTGGACAGTTTATCAGTTTTAAGTGATACAAACTAAACAGCACCTCTTCCATGCGTCAGAGGGGCAGTGGTGGTAAATGTTTCTTAAGCAGACACATTGAAGAAAAGAAAATAAAGTTATATGCAGAGCTGAGCACTCTTTGGGTATTCACTCCCAACAGCACTTGGGCAGTCCTAATAACCCTTCTGTCTAGATTTGTGACAGCACCTCATTGTCTTCTGCTATCCTGTCATTTAAATAAAATCTGCATATCTATCAGCAATCAGCAGAACAGAAGCACTGGCAAACATGATGAGCTCTACAGTAGCCTCACTGTTCAAATTAAAGCTGGAATTTCACTCCATTCTCCTGTTTCAGTTGATGTGAGTTCAAAGGTCTCATGTTTTCTGCTCTCTCTGTTTAAAATGCACATCTACCTCATGACATTCACGGCCAAGCCAGAGGTGCTTCCCCAGCTCCACTTTCAGGTGTAAAAGGTGTTACATGGGAGATGGATGTGTGTTTCCCTGCATAAGGCAGATGTCCTTTGCACAGCTGGGTGCTGGCAGGGAGTGACATCAGCACATTTTTTACATCTGGGTGGGAAGCTGTGGTGGAAGGAGGCGTGTGAGGGACTGACCCACCTGTGTGAGGGACTGGCCCATTGCCCCAGCCTCTTCGCTAAGGACCAGCTCAGGCCACAGCCTTGGATAGAATTTCTCACCCTGCCCTGCACCTCCTCGCCTCTCAAGCAGGTCAGCAAAACCTTCCACGTCACCACACCGCAAACCTCTCTGGGGAACTGAATTTTTGTTTCAAACATAGTGAAAAGAAGTGGGAGCTGTACATGGACATTGCCACTGGGATGGCCAAACCCCCAGCTCAGGGAAGCTGCTGGTGATGCCTCTTGAGCTGTGTCTGACTGAGGCCTCTCCCGGCCCCAGGTGAGAGCTCCCAGGGGCACAGACTGCCCTGGACAGCACCTCGAGCCGTGCCTGGTTGCAGAAACAGAAAGCAGCTTCAGCTGAGGCTCTGTTGGCAACTCCCTTCAGAGAACCTTCAAGCTAAACATGAAACTGCTGGTAACAAAGAAAAGGAAAACAAAACCAATGATAATCTCACTGCAGGAAATAAGCATTGTGTTTCTCATAAAGAGTGGTTTTTTTCCCCAAACGAGTTTTACATAACAGGTTAAGATTTTCCCCACTGATCTCTTTGACAGGAGAGTTTCAGCAGCGTGAGAGCACTCATTAAAAATTTGTGGCAGGGGTGATGAGAAAGCCATTCACTGAGCCTTTCCCTTTAAACTATCAACTTAAAAGAAGCTAGAGCCTGAAGATGAGCCAGATCCGAGTTCTGCGCTGACAAAAACACACTGGAGTGGCTAAGGCTGATACTGGATGGGCAGCTGAGCCCTCCTCATGGCCAGGGAAGGGTCATCCTCACCCTGGCACTGGCTCCCACCTCTCCTTGCACTGCCCTGGGCTTGTGGGCTCTTCACTGAGCCAGTCCTCATTGCTAGACCAGCAGAGAAGTATCTGGTGTTTTGTGGGAATTATGAGCTGTACTGGCTCTGATGAGCACCAGAGCTGATCCAAGGTAAGCAGCAAGACCATGGAGTCAGGAACAAGAAGGGAAGAAGGCAGAAGTGGAGCTTTCTTCCCCTGAGAAGGGGTAAGCACATCCAACATCTCACTGCATCTCCTGATCATCACTCCCCATTGTGCTTTGTGTGGATAGATGGGCATCAGATCCCATCCCATTATCACATCCTGCTCCTGCCACTGACACCCACCCACGGCACCAACAAAGGGGGGAGAGTTTGTGAAGCCATATCATCATCTCCTGGTGTTTTCCTTTCACAAAACTGCATCTGCAACATTAGGGTCCATTTTTTAAAATTAAGGCCTTGAGTCACACACCAGAACAGTCTCTGTGCTGGGAATGGCTCTCTGCTGCCAGGGTGAGTGATGTTTCTTCTCTAGGTGATTAAGGACCTAATTGTCCCAAATATGTTACTGGACAGGAGCCTTAGAGAAGACAAGGAGATCGAGTTCACCTGCCTCCAAAAGTCATAGAAAGGGACATATTATTTTAAGCCAAGGCAAGCCCCTTGGTAATTGTTTTAATTAAGTCAGTCATGGAGGTAGTTTTACAATCTTATTGTGCTGAAGAACTATTTTAGTGGCTGATTGCAGTCATCAATTATTTTTCAAGTGCCCTTTGGTGATAATTCTTCCTAGTTATAAAGAAATCACTTTTGCATTTATTCTTTTAATGTAAACATTCTGTTGCAACATTTCCAATTTGTTCTTATCCCAAACCCCACAAATCCTTAACCGGCTTAACCAGCATAAACCCCAAACCCAAAGTTATCCAGGAGACTAAAGAAGTGCAAAATCCTACCCAGTCAGGTAATACTGGCACGCAACATAGACTTCAAGCTGTGCTCCTCCATATCTATTTACGTCCATGTAGCTTTAATAAGGACCCAAACATCCTCCCAAGCCTTCTCCATGGCAATCTCATGCACTGATGCTGCCAAAACAAGTTTCCAACACTCATCATTAAAGAAGTTTTGAAATGGTTTTACTATTGCAAAATATTTTACAGGCAAGTCTGGATTCTGTTACTGTCTGGGGTTATGTTTGAACCCCCAGGACATAGTTTTACTCTATTCCCAGCCTTTCCTCCTTCACTGTAAAATCTGAAAAATTGGGTTTTTTTCTTTTCTTTATTACATCTACAAATCTTTATAAACTCTATGAGCCGGGCCTTAAAAAAGGTCACCTATATCAAGATTATGTCATCATATGGATGTTTTCTTTGGCAGAAAAACGGCCCAACAACCCTAAAATTCCACCTGGAATCACCATCTGAAATGATAGGGATTCCTGAATCCTGTGCGCTCCGGTCTGAGGAGTCACCTGGAACAATGAAGGATGAGACCTTGATAAGACTCAAAGCACCTCTGTGCAATCTCATTCCTTCCAAGGGTTGACATCTTACATTTTGTTTTCAGATGGCCTTTATTTGCATTGCCTGAATCACCTTTCTGGTTAATGGATTACTTAAAAACTCTGTGACCAGAGCAGTAGTTAATCTGTTGATATTGTTGTGGTGTTCAGACAAATAAGCGTAATGACTGAACAAAGTTGAAAACACAAGTTGGGAATGTTTTGCTTGCTAAGATATGAAAAAGTCTCCAGGGTTTGTTTGGTGGAGTGCTCCTGTATTAAGTTACATCTCAGGGCTAGCTAAAAATTAATGGAAAAAGACAAGTGCTGTGGGTTACCCAGAACGAGTAAATTGATTGCTATGTAGCAATCACTAGCTCTAAAGCAGTGGGGTTGTTTAAAAAAATGTTATGTTCTCCATTTTAAGATTTTTTGCATTAGATATTTATTGTCAGGAGCCTTTTCCAACTTCCTTTCCAAGTAAATAAGGAAATCCTGTTTCGAAGAGCCCAGGGAAGTGTTTGTTATATGAGTTTTATTCCCAGACACTCAAGTTCTTGTTTTGCAAATCAATGTTAGCTGAAGTTGAAAATTAGTGAGGAAAAGCAAAAACACTCGGTCCAAGAGTAAATATACTGCAGCTCGATGAAGTACACTGCAGTTGGCTTTTAGTTAAATATTGTTGTAGTTATAAATGTCTTTTTTCAGTTAAATATTACACAACTTTTGGAGTAGGGATGATGAAACTGAAATGCGTATTGACCCAGGAGACTGCTTCGCTTTCTATTCCTCCTCAAGCTCTTTCTGTTTACTGAGTTTCAGTGCCGTACAAGCCCAAGAAAACATCTTGCATCTGGCAAAATTTGCCACCTGCTATCAGCTCCAGATCAATTCGGACTCTGTTCTTGTGGCAAACTGGCCACGGAGCTGTTTCAATGCTCTCTTTGGCAGTAGCTGTGGGGAATTTCTGCCCCCTGCCCTATAATGACCTGTTTTCAGGACAGAAGGCAAATGCCTCTGCAGTTAGGTGTCACTGGAAATACCAACTGGTCACCAAAGATGCAGACACACGAAATTCCAATATAATGTTTGCAATTGACATTTATGAAGTACCTTTATAGCATAAAGCACGTGTATTGTTTATCACCACCTGATATGATTGGCATATTCACCAAGGCCAAGGCTCCCTTTCAGCTTTGCTCCAGCTAACTGATAACCCAGCAATCTACACAAGTAATTCAAGTTCTTCCTGTCTTGCAGGGGTTCCACTGACTCGTGTTTCCTGCTCACAAGCCTCTGGACAGTCTGGCTAACCCTGGCTCACCTGGCTAGTCCCTGATCCAGCCCCCCTGAATTCACAGCTGTCCATCTGAAAAGAACCACATTCAAGGTGGTGCAGGTACCCCCACACTGAAGGATTTACAAGTATTTATTGCATGAGAGTCACTGCACCCCGCTCCCAGAAATTCCTCCTATGTCCCTCACTCAGGGTGAAACAGCTACAATATTCATGGCTGAATTCTCCTCTTGTTATTCCCTGGGCTTTATACTAATCACAGAGCATGGAACACTGAGCAGAGGAGTTTTTTTCTAGCTACTGGCATGAAGTCCTTCAATAGACATAAATGAAACAGCAGAAAAATAGTATGTAGACTGAAATATGCAGCACTTCATCAATCATCCAGGAGCCAGATCCACTTGCTACGGATCAGAGCAGTCCACGGTGTTTCCCAGGGTCTGTGCCACTCCTCAGAACAAAGCAGCCACCAGGCAGCCCCAAAGCCTCCACAGCAGCAGGACACAGAGTAAATAAGCCCAGAAAATGCACACACAGCAGTGGGTATCACCTTCCATGTCATGGCGATGCTCTTGCTGCAGACGAGTAGCTGCAGACACAAACAAACCTCTTCCCCACTTCCATTAGTATGAGGGCTGTGCTGATAGAAATGCAAAACCCAATCCACACATCCTCGACACAGATTAAACATATTGTCAATGAAACCAAACTGTGACAGCAGGAAAATGGATTCTTCTGGACATAACCAAGAATTTCATTCACTCCACGTTTTTTTTCAATGACAAGAGAAGACACAGCCCATCCAATTAATCCATCATGTCCTCGTTTGCCAGAAAGAGGGAAGAGGCTTCATGTAAGTACAAATTATCCCCACCTGCTTCCCCCCAGTTCCTCTGCACCCACAGCGTTTTGCTGCCAGCTGGGAGAGCATATCCAAGCAAAACCCTCGGCCACGATGCCGACAGCACAGAGGACTGTGAATGCCAAGCAGCCCCAGCAAGGAAAGAGAAATCTCCTTCACTTCTCCACCTACAGCCTTGTTACTGATTTTAATCTGTCCCAGGGCAAATCTGTAGCCCAGATGAAGGTAGACAGGTGTGTGACAGATGCTTTGCTGAGAAGAAGCCTCAAAAAAAAGCAATTTCTCTGCATACACAACTGGCACCCTAAAGAGAAGTATTTGTCTTCCATTTTCAGTGGAGTTTAAAAGCACTCACCTACGGTAAAGAAAATCAAATTTCATGCTTCAAGGCTTAAGCTGATTGCATAGCAAGGCTTTGCTGTGTGCCAGGGACAATTCTTCCTCTTTCTGAAATGTTGTGGAGGCAGATGGATGTGTTATGGATCTCCTCCCAGCTCCCTCCAGAGCTGAGACTGCAATGAACCTATTTCAACATTATCACTTTGTTAATGTAACATAGAAGAAGACTTAAGAGCATCTATAAACATCCCCTTTGCCCCCCTAGCCAGGGAGCCTCAGCATCATCTAGTGCTTCACACAAGACTGGTTGTGTAATAATGGAACAGCCACATGGCCAGGTCCAGCCTTGGAATCTGCATTTGAAAGGAGTTGCTGCTACTTCAGGGATCTCCAGGGAATACAGGAAAGCAGAGCCATGCATCCCTTACAATGGATACATGCATTATTGTAACAATAAAGCCACTGCAATTATTCCAAAATGATGTATTTAGAAACTTTTCTTTAACCAAAAGCTTTCACTCTAAGACAAACAGAAATGTTGGAACGTGAGACTTTTCTGTCAAACAGAAACTCCGAGTTGTGGCACTACAAGCAATAATTAAAACAATGAAACAGAAATGATTTGTGTTTAAAAAACCCACTGTGAGAAGGAATCTTGAATCGGGGCACCCTGGTGAAACCAACTGTACTCATTCAGTGAGTAACACGTGGGGGCTTTCATTGGATGTGCCTCGTGACAATCCCTGGCGCTTGAAAGCTAAGGAAGTACTAGTGTTAGGACAAAGGGGATGGCTTCAAAGGGGAAAGAGGACAGATTTACATGGGATATTGGGAAGGAATTCTTCCCTGTGAGGGTGGTGAGGGCCTGGCACAGGCTGCCCACAGAAGCTGTGGTTGCTCCATCTCTGACAGTGTCCAAGGCCAGGTTGGACAGGGCTTGGAGCAACCTGGGATAGAGGAAGGTGTCCCTGCCCGTGGCAGGGGATGGAACTGGATGAGTTTTACAGTCTCTTTCAACCCAAACCATTCAGTGATTTTATGATACTAAATCTCTCAAAGAGAGATTTCATAATGAGCATTCATAAAGGAAAATATACCTTTGGAAGTGACCCTATATAACTGACAAAAGTTAAGAACAAGCTTAAAATACATACAGTATATTAACAGGCAGAAGGTAAAGTACTTTCTTCACTAAAATTGAGAGATCCAAAGTTAGATCTGGCATGCTGTTGCTACAGGAAATGAGTGTGGCATATTCCCTGCTCCATTTATCCAATCCACTGCTTGGGGAATTGAAAGAGAGCTGTCAGGTCTGAATAATTTAATTCATAGGTGTGTTTTGGGCCGGCCAAACCATTGCTGTTGTTTGTGTAACACCACAGGCCAAAAGGGTATTGCACTGATAAATAGACCCCGATCCCCTGACGGTACAGATCACAATGAACTCATGGATCTGAGATGGTTTACAACTGACAGCAAAACATGAGGTCGGAATCTGGCACAGGGACCACGAAGGAATGAACAAACCACAGGAGCCAGATGTGATCTGTCCAGCACATGTGCAGGGCTGAGGACCACACTGCGAGGTTAACTCTGTGCTGGCTGCAGGCTCCTTGTGCCTGCTTGACCGGGGTGCTCGGCAAGGTGAGGCTGTTCCTGACCTGTGCCCTGAAGCTGAGTGTGGCAGTGCCCCAGAGATAAACTGGGAGGCTGCAGAGGTGGGCAGGGACTTCCCCTTCCCTTCAGGAAGGAGAGGAGACAGCAGTCTCCCCCTGTGCTCTCAGAGCCAAACAATCAGCGGGTTCATGCAGGAACCGATAGCTGGGGGAGCAAAGCCCAAAGAGCTGCGTTCAGGTGTCTGCTGGGGGGAAGGAGGAACGGCTTCATTCCCTCTCTGCAGCTACAGCACTGTAATTACACCACCCCCTTTGCTGCCCAGCAGAGAAATCAAAGTCCAGAACTGCTATGTACCAGGGTCAGCTCTGTTTAGTCTGCCTTGGAGAACGAGCACAGTCCTGCGGTGCCGGGGCTGGCTGGGAGAGGCATCGGCGGTGACAGCCACCGCTGGGAGCAGTACCTGAACAAACACACGGGAGCCTCTGTCCTCCTCTGGAAACATCTCCATCACCCCCACCACAGCCATCAGTGAGGAATGGGAACTGAGGGACTTTTTCAAGTCACTCTTCCTTCATTTTTACGCATTTTCAGAGCCATTATAGATTCCTGCTGGTCACACTGCTGGGGACAAGTGTGGCAGGTGCCCTGCCACGTGTTTCCTTGACATGCCAAGTGACACATCCTAAGTCCACGGGACAGATAAAGGTTTATCTCTAATTAAATGGCTCACTGAGTAAGCTTTAATAGGATGAAGGAACCAGGAAGAATCAGAGGTTTTGTTGGGGAGCTGCCCTGGTCTAGCGCTGGACAAACACACGGCTTAGCTCTGTGTAAAAGAATGCTAACACCATTCCTTCCCACTGGTGCCACTGCCCGAGCTTTACTGTGGCAAAATTTCATCAGAATGCTCATTTTCAACTCTTGGAACCTTTACAACAAATTATTTTCTGTATAAATTTACACTTACTAGAGACAGAAATTGATTGCAGGAAAGTGAGCATTGAAAGTAGCAACGATTTTCAAGTGCATTCAATGCTGGAAATGGTTGGAGTTTCACTTTTGGAATATCCTATGTCAGTGTGGAAAGTCATAAACAGTTCATCATTGTGTAATGAAATTTTCAGATCTTAAATCTCCAGAAAGATAGCAAACTCCTAATTTTTTGAAGAGATGGATTTGAGTGTGTTTTTCCCATTGCTCTTTTCAAATCACACTTCGTTAATTTTGCCTTGCAAGACTGGCACTAATTAAACAAGTATTAAGTCAGAAACATAAGGAATACCCATGGAGGATTTAAAATTATGGGTCAGGGGGGCACAGACCATGCCTGGTAGAGGGCAACAAACTGAGTATATGGGTCTTGAAAAAAAATCTTTCCTGAACTGGTATGTTAACCTACAAAATAGCTCTGTTAAAAGTTTTAAGGTGAGGAGAAATCCATGAAGAGGCTGGAAAAACACAGAATCCAAACCAAGTCCTGATTGTGAACAAAAGTGCTCTGTAGCGCCCTGGCTCTCTTTCACTTTTGTTTCTATTCTTTTTGAAAGGAAACTCCCTCATATGAGATAGGACCTCCCTAAACAACTGGAATGAATAGCCACAAAAACTCCCTTCAACAGGCAGGAGCCTTCATCCAAGTTAACTTGCCACCATTTAACTGATTCATCGTATAACTCTCTCTCAGATGAAATCTTTCTTATGAATTTATGAACCATGATAAACAAAGCAGAAGGAGCCCAAAATGTCACACTGGCTTTCCTGAGAAGTCATAGGAGGGGACCATGAGCTCACTTTTGAGAAGATGTTAATTTTCTCCATCTGACATGTCTGTTGGAATCACACAGATCTGAACTGTTTTGGCACACAGACTGAACGTCTCAAAGAGCCAGACAAATAAACTGCCTGCTGCCACGTTGAACAGGGATTCGGGGATTATTTTGCTCCACTATGATGGAAGAAAAAACAATTCATTTTCGTGTAAATGGTTGAATGCAATGCAGTTACGCCTTCTAAAGATGACCTCAATAGTCAGGAGAGATGAAGAGATCTTGATTTTAATTTTTCTTTGAGAACTCCCACCTGCATCCTGGCATTCAGGTTGCAGATGTTGAGCAGGAGCCAAAATTTCATCCCATCCTGTAGCCAACAGCATGAAAGTGACCTGACTCAAATGTCTGCACTCGGATTTGAAGTCCCAATTTTCCATGGCTGCATAGTCAGCAGAGGTGCTACCTCTGCTGCTTTAAAAGTATCAGCAGATAATTATGGATTTGCTTATAACCCAGTCCGTGTGTGGTGAAGGTGTCAAAACCCCAGGGAAAGTCAATGGACACACCCTAAAGCAGGGATATGCCTTTGGAAAACCATCTGAGTGGAACAGTTTGGAGAAAAGCTTGCAAGAAGGAGCCTTAGAGGTTTGAAAACTAACCAAACAAACCCCAAAGTCCCTTCAGATAAAGCGAATTCAGAACGTACCTGATGTCCATGTACTGTGGCAATAATCATGTTGTGACCAGGGAGCAGAAGCACTGGTAGCACTGGGAAGGAGCTCCTGGCACAGGTTACTGGCTCACAAGCACCTTTCTGAGGTGTGCCAGCTCTGTAGGAGAAGCTGCAGGGGAAAGGACACAGATAGGACAGCTCAGGATGGACATGGACCTATTGGACTGAATCCAGATGATGCTCAGAGGGCATCAGATGATGCTTCATAGGAGCACCTCTCCTGTGAAGAAAGGCTGAGAGAACTGGGTTTGTTCAGCTAGAGAAGACTCCAGGGAGACAGTAAAGCAACCTTTCAGTTCTTGAAGGGGGCTTATAAAAATTATGGGGCCAGACTTTTCAGCAGGGCCTGTTTCGATAGAACAAGGGGTAATGGTTTTAAACTGAAGGAGAGTGAATTAAGATTAGGCATAAGAAAGAAGTTATTTACTTTAATGAAAAGATCTTTACACTTAGGGTGGTGAAAAACTGGCGTGGGTTGCCCACGCTGTGGAATGGGAAGCTGTGGATGCCCCATCCCTGGAAGTGTCCAAGGCCAGGCAGGATGGGGCTGGGAGCAGCCTGGGACAGTGGAAGGTGTCCCTGCCCATGGCAGGGGGTTGGACGAGCTGAACTTTAAGGTCCCTTCCAGCCCAAACCAGTCTGTGATTCTGTGAGTCTATAACACAGCTTGCATTCAGGAAACTCCGGGTCTCTCTGTGCACATAACCAGAGCCTTAATGTCTTAAGAAAGAACAGGTTCCACCATTCTCTGGTGGCGACCTCTCAGAGAGTTTGCTCGGAGATGCTCCAGCAGCGCCGAGCAGTGACCGCCCATCTCAGCACTGACCCCGCACTTCGGGGAGGCGGAGAAAGCGGCGGCACCCGGGAGGAAAGCCCGGGAAGGGAGGGAAATCAGGGCGGGAAAGCAGGGAGGGGACGAAGGGAAACCGAACAGAGAAGGGAGGG
>VXBT01009025.1:216296-229864 GCA_013400235.1 Oriolus oriolus
CGGGGCGGGCCGAGCGCGGCGGCTGCCGGGGGCTGCCGTCGCCGGGGGCTGCATTCGCTGCGGGACAGCGGCCGAGAGCCCCCGGAGCCCCCAGCCAGCCCCACGATGCTGCCGGCGGGCGGCCCCAGCCCCGCGCTGACCTGCGGGGCCGTGCTGGTGGCCGCCGTGCTCCTGCAGTCCGTGTGCGTGGCCGTCACCTTCCTGTACTTCACCAGCGAGCTCCGACAGGTCTGTGCGGGGCCCGGCGGCGGGGGGCACCCCGCGCTCCCCGGCCGGACTGAGCGGCCCCGGGGGCTCGGGAGGCTCGGGGGGCGGGGGCGGTGCCAGCAGCACCCACAGGCCGGGCTGAGCCCCCCGCGGCCCGCAGACAAAGAGCTCCGCTGCGCTTTGTCCGCAGCGCGGCCGGGCCGGGGGGGCGCGGGGAGAGCAGTTCACAGCCGGGGCAGCTGCAGAGCGTCTGACTCGAAAAAACAAAGTTGTGCGCTCTTGCAGGAAATGTGTTTCCCATTAGAGCGCAAATTCGCCGTCTCATCACTTTTGCGGTGCGGGAGGGCTGGGTGGAACGGGCTCTGTCAGCTGGACAGTCCAGGCACCGCGGAGAAGGACTGAGGAGAGCTCAAGTGCCTTTTAGATGCGTCCTGCAGGACAATACATAGGTTTAAGACTATGACTAATCCTGAAGGAACTGCACCAGACAACAAACACCACGGCATTCCCCAGAATAACTTGTAAAATACCCATTGTGTAGTCTAGAAGCTTTGGTCTCCTTGCAGCCACCCTTGAGGCCCGCCAGCTGCTGCTTAACTCTTCCCTCTTCTTGCAAAAGATCATTTACACTCCAAGAAAGTTGCATTTAGTTGATAGTCCGGTGTGTGTGGCCCTGCTTTTCATGGATCCATTGGTACTCAGGGTTTCCATGAGTGTCTTTCCCCAAATTTACTGTCCTGGTTTAAGTTGTGCCTGTGTGTTGCTCCTCCTGGCACAAAGGTAAACCTAACTGCAGGTGAGTGTTCTGTACATCTACAGCTTCAGAAAGTACTGCATAAATGTAAATTACTGTTGTATATATGCACTCAGTAATGCATAATTAATTACATCATTGTTAATAATGTATATATGCATATTATGCTATATATGCATTTATTCCACGTTATATTTAATAGGTGAAGTCTTCTGAGGTGTCAGAGTTCTCTGTGAGGCAAAGGGTGTGCAGTGTTCTGCAATAGGAGCCAGTGCTCATACTTTCAAAATGTATAAAACAGATTTTCCTGCTGAATTGATAGCTATGGCTGTCAAATGGGGGAGTCACAGAAATGTGCTGACTTTCTGAAATCAGGTTACATGATTGCTAATGAAGAAAACTGTATAAGGCATCCTCATTTCTTCATGCACACGGTTCAGAGTCCCTTGCTAACAAACGTACCAATCTGAGTAATTAGTAACCACACTTATCTTTTCCTTCCTTCTATTCAAATACGTACACCTGGGACACAACCACATCCCAGGGACTTGCCCAAAATACAACTCACAGTTTCTGAAGAGCAACAAGCCTGCGTTTGGTGTGAAGGGGTAAATCTGTCCACATTTAAGTTATGCTGGGCTACAAACAAAGGCTGCTGGCTCTGGAGGGGGTACCTTAACCACCTGCATGTGCCATTTGGTGCACAATCAACAGGAAGAGCCTCATCTAGACACAGCCTGCTACCCCACATCCACATGGTGCATGTGGAATAAATCTCTCTAGATACACTGTGATTCTTGTCTGCACGTTTTCCTTCCCTTTAGTGCTCACAATACCTGCATTTCTACACCTCCACCAAACTACCGTGGCTGCACAGACTGTGCGGGTATTTCTATCTTTACAAAAAGCATGCTGGTAACTAGCAGGGTTTTTCCACTACAGCTGTAGTAACCTGATTAGGACTAGGAGTATGACATTTGTTAGACTGTTTTGCTTTAAGAGGAAGTACTGAGACAATAAAATTCTTATGCTTCAGGATACAGGGCTGTAGGGACAACATCCTCAGGCTTCCTTCTCTTTCAAAAACAGCCCAGTAACCACTCCTAACGTAGGAGAGAGGCTTTACAAGATAAGATTCCTGCAGGAGTTGCGTCCTCAAAGGGTTGAGTGCTGCAGATAAACGTCATTTGAGTAAATCTTACAAGAGAAATTCCAATCCTTCAGTACCATAATGTGCTGCTGCAAGGTTGCATTCCCTGAGGATTTCAAACTGCTTACAAAATATGGTTCCAGTGCCAGGAGAGTAAACCTATTTTGGGGAAAAGTGAGCAGGTAAGGTGGAGGCAGAGGCACAGGATTGCCCCCAGATGGGAGGGCAAAGCTGGGAGCTGAGCTGTGACAGGTCTGCAAGAGACCAAACAGTAACCTCACAACTTGCCTATGTTGGCTTTTTTTCTTAAACTCGTCAAACTACTTTGTTATAGAAGCTCATTGTTTAGTTAAATCTGCCAGAGCTGTGGTTTTACCTCAATGAGCACGTAATATTAATCACTTTGAGTTCTTGAAACCTGATTTAAAAAATACCACTGTACTCCTTGGCAAAGACACAGAAACCCTCACAAACACTCACAGTGGGACCCCCTTTTCCTTCTGCTGCCTACAAAACACAACATCATTTCAAGCACTAGCTGAAGCTCAGGGCAATCTGCTGCTGCAAACTGAAGGTAGGACTTGCAGGAGGTGAAATCTCCTCCCCCTGGAGCAGGAAATCTCTTCCTAGATGCCTTTGTTTTCTAACAGCCAGGAAAAGCATGGAGTATGAAGGAGGAAATCCATTTGTTGCTTTCAATATCCCAGTCTCAAGGACAGCTAAGAACTGATACTTGTGGAAAAAAATGCATCTGTTTAGCAAACCAAACCCAGCTTCTTTAACACAACAAAAAAGTGAAATTTAAATGCTATGACCAGAATTCCATCTGAATGCTTTGCATGTTTCTTGCTGTTTCCTCCACATTCCCGCAGTGCTTTGCTGGCTCCACAAGCCTGACCAGTCTGTAGCTGATGCAGCAGGAGCCCAGTTCAAAGCAAACAGGGGCTGGTCACAGGTTCTGTGCTCCCACATTAACCAACAGCGCCAGCTGGAGTCGCATCCGCAGGGAGCTTGGACAGAGCTTTCCACTAGGAAAACTCTCCCAGTCAGATTCCCTTGGAGCCAAAGGGAGTTTTTCCAATCTCTTCAATCTTAGCAGGAAAATAAAAGTGTTTTCTCTATGACAAGAGGACAGAGACAGAGGTTCATGTCGAAAACATCCAGCGTTACAATTTTATTTGGACTCAAATGTCATTTCAGTTGTCTAGATTATTAGGACAGATGCTGTTAGGAGAGACCCCAAACTGGATATGGGGTGGATATGGAATGGATATATAACAGCAAAGGTCTGGATTATAAATGGGACTGGCTGAAAAGACAGCATAAAAAATACTTTTAAGTTCTAGTATTTGATTTCATCATCAATAACTTTTTAAATAAACAATCTTGTGCAAAAGAAATGTTTTTAATGCAGAACTAGAGGAACTAAAGAATTTCCAACACTGGGGGATTTGGGGATTGATTTTTCACAAAACCTATTAAGTTGAATACTGGATAACAGATTTATGTGCATGGAGACAATGCAAGCATATTTTTGCATGTGAGGTATGGCCTCTTATTGAAATACGTCAGATCAGGATGAATTAAATCCTCACCATGTTCAGCCCTACTTGCACCGTACTAGCAAATGCCTTAGAGAAAAGGAAGTGTTCCTTAGCACAGTGAATATAGTGACATACCACAGCTGCAAACACATCATGGCTGAGAAATCCTGGCTTTCCCCTCTGCTTCAGCTCCAGGACTCGTACTCCAAGAGCGGCATCGCTTGTCTCACCGGGGAGGAGATCGGAAATTCCATCCAAAACTTGGATCTCATCGAAAGCGAAGACAGAGGAGCTGATCCCTGCTGGCAAGTAAAGTGGCACCTGGGAAAGTTAATTAAAAAGGTATTTGGGAACAGTGTGCTTGGGGATGTTAGAGCTGGAAGAATCCTAATAGCAGAATAAAGGAGGCTGGGATTGTTTTATGGCAAAGCAATTGTCAGGCCACAGCTCCAGCTGCAGAGTGCTTGCACTGAAGCAAAAAAAAAACAAAACAAAAAACCCAACCCATAAGTGTGGTTTCACTGCATTCAGGAAATAATAAAGCAAAGACAATCAGCTTTTACTAAGCAAATTCCAGTGATGGGTTGGCTTGTCTGAAATATCTCAGGGTAAAGGGTTTCTATCTGACCATGGAGATCACGGTGCTATCAGAGCTGTCACTGCCTCTTTGGAAATACAGGGAGACTGGGAAGAGAAAATGAGATTAAATGTTACACAGGGAGAGGTTCAAAGGTGCCTAAGGAGTGGTCCAGTCATGAGCTGTGTGATGTAGTGGAAGTGAGCACACGGCATCGGGCACAGCACCTTCCCAGAGAGCACCTCCTGTGTGACTTATGCACAATACACAGAATTTTGGCTACAGAGAACAAAGCCAGTCTGGCTGAAAAAGCCGAAAGGCTAAAATCTTCTGGAATAGCTTTCAGAGTCCCATCTCCAGCACATAAACAAGCTCATCCATAAAAATTCTCTTCTGGCTGAAATTTCCTGGCAGAAACAGATCTTGCAGTCCAAAACAGATTCTCCATTTGTGTTCAGAGATCTCGGCTCCTTTGGTGGAAGCTCTGCCAGTGAAGTCCCTGAACTTCTGCACAGAGAAAGCATTGTTGTATTTGGTGAATGTTTACACATCTAATATACCTACTAGCTCCCTGATTGCTTAGGAAAAGGTAGCCTGGGTGCCAGAAGTAAGTTACAATTATGATAATAATACTACTTCTAATAACAATAGGATAGATGGATAACTGGAAATGTGGCAGGACAAAACCCATCAGTGAATGGCAATAGACTTATGCCTGAGCTCTTGAAAATGTTTTTCCTTGTCTTTCATTACCTAAAAGATGTAAATGTAGAAATTCTTTATTACAACAAACTAATAGGTGCTTTTTTTTTCTATTTGCTTGTTGATCAAATCCAGAATCTCCTTTATTCATGAGTAAAAAAAGGTGTGTCTTTTTCCTGCACCTGTCAGCCCCAGCTGACAAGCTAATTCATTTTCTCTGTGTTTGTTGCCAGATGATGTCAAGAAGCTATGAGGAAAACATATCTGCAATCAACGGTATTATAATAATTTTATTATCTGTGGTAAAAAGGAGCTGCCAGTGGCACTCAGTGTGTAATGACTTGATTTTTTAAGAGTGCAGAAAACTGACTAAGATCTTGTAGTTGCATAAAGTCATCAAAAAATGATTGCTTATTACTAGAAGGTAAATTTTCAGGAGCCAGAAATACAGTCAAGTGGTTACAGCAAGGCAGTTATCCAAGGTGGATGCAGAGGACTCAGCCTCTAGATCTCAGTCCTATGTGTTATGGAGGACATTTAACAAGCCCTCCCAGTATCCCAGCTGCTGGAACAAGCAGCACAGAGCTGCAGAGGTCAGTTAAGGAACAGCTCTGCTGAAGCTCGCTCTAAAGATGCTGGGTGAAAGCATTACAATCTCCGAGTGGAAATTCACAGGGAAGATGGGGAGTATTTAACCATAAAATTGAGTGCTGTGGGTTATTTTGTCTGTTGACAACTTGAAGGCAGAGGGAGGAGAAAAAGGAGAACATAAAGAGGCACATAAAGACATTTCATGAGCAAGAGTGAAAGTGGAATTTAAGCCTTGTTAGCCAATACTTATCCATCAGTCTATGGCCCAGTCAATTAAAAAATGACATAGCTATTCCTTAAAATCAAGTCAGTTGGAACAGATGTGCTTTCTAAAGTCCTTGCTTCTGATGTGGGTTTTTTTTTCCTCACCTTCCCTTAGTGGAGAGGACTCTGACACTGCCGCACACGGAGGGGCAGCCGCCGCACGGTCCCACCCGCAGGATCGCGGCGCATCTGACAGGCAGCAGCAGCAGGAGGAGCGCCCTGGCCTCACGCAGTAAGGAAAAACCTTTAGCAACTGTTAAAGACCGCAGAAATTACCTCTCTTGGCTAGCCTCACGCTTACAAACACTTTGTAATACTTGTATTGAGTTACTAGCAGGAAACAAATCATCCTGTCCCAGATATGGGGCTTTTTCCGCTAATTCTCGCCAAACAGAGAGAGAGCCCATTTCCTCTGGGTACCTCCCTAACTCTTCTTTTGGAACCTTCATTAGGGAGGAAAAAGAAAGGTAAATGTCCTTCTTCCTAGTGTTAAGTTTTCCTCTTTCATTTCCTTCTGTCAGTTGTGCGAGTCCCAGCTGCTATGGTGACAGACCTATTAGAAATGTGAGACAGACAGGAGAGACTTGACATTCAGACCATGTTAATGAAGGGCTTGCTCAGGTTTCTGCAGCTTCAGAGGGTATCAGACACTAATGGATATTTTAATTTTGTTACTAAGTAAAAGCACGATTTTTTTTCTCTTACTTGGGAGCACAAAAATTAAAAGTAAAGGTGGGTCATGTTAATTACCACATTAAACTTACTTATGGACCGTCAAATTATTGTGAGAATGGACCTAATGAACTGCTGGGAAGAGCAGGTTTCCTTACTTGGTTATTAAAAACCAGGCTCCTCAGCTAACAGACACCTCGCTTCACTACCTGGTTTTTGAGTTAACATCTCTCTCTATTTTTTTTTCAAGTAAATCCCTTGCCCAGAAGAGGGATTGGACACAAAATAAACAACTGGGAATCCTCAAGGAAAGGCCACTCCTTCCTTTACAATGTCGAGCTGAGAAATGGAGAGTTAGTGATACCCCAGACGGGCTTTTATTACATCTACTCACAAATTTACTTCCGCTTCCGTGAGAACGAGAACGAGGACTCAGATTTGTTGGGACAAATCAGGAACCCCAAACAGCTTGTCCAGTATGTTTACAAACTGACTAATTACCCTGAGCCCATTTTGCTCATGAAAAGTGCAAGGACAAGCTGCTGGTCTAAAAAGGCGGAATATGGACTTTATTCCATCTATCAAGGTGGCGTGTTTCAGCTGAAGAGAGAGGACAGAATTTTTGTCTCTGTCAGCAACAGTGACATAGTTGACATGGACAAAGAAGCAAGTTTTTTTGGAGCCTTTATGATTGGTTAGAACATGAAAATCATGATCCCAAACGGCCCAGTTTTTCTAATCAGGGACAGCATAAATTCCCATAAAATAGGGGATAACAAGCAAAAGCTGTATCGATACCAACAAGAGCAGATTCCCCTTTCTCAGCTCACTCACCGCGAGGTCCGACCGTGCCGAGTTCTGTCCCAGCAGCCTGGAAGAGCAGCAGCAGCTGGCTGTGGGTGGCAATGCTCTGTGCAGGCACAGGCAGCCAGGCTGGGGATGTGTGAGGGGTTCACACCCCTCAGGTGATACCTTTGGCCAGAACCCCGGGCAGGTGGGCGCTCACCAGCAGCAGAGATGCTCCAGGCTGGCTCAGCTGTGGCACAAGGGATGGCGGATGCTCCAGCTCTGGTTACTCAAGGCTCAGACTGGATATCAAATTTTATTTGTGGTCTCCATTGTGACCCTGTCTTGAATATGTCAGCTCCTGTAAGGAGCCTTTGTACATCCTGTTCCCCAAGTGCCCGTGGAATTTCTCCAGAAGTTTTTTGAACAGGAGTTTTGCAGAAGCTGCATGTCTTCATCTCATCTAACAAAGCACTTAAGCACCTAATTAATTTTAAGCACACGAACAGTCTTGACTACATCAGGGTATCCACATGCTTGAAATTAAGTATGTGCTTAAGCATTCTCCAGGATCGTGTCTTGAGTAAACACATTTGTCTTGTTCGGGATATTGTACATAAGAACAGCTGCTGGAATGGCACTGAAGAGCTTTTGAAATCAATCTGTGTTTTGATCAACATTTTATAACAGTGCCTATTTACTTAATTACTGTGCTGCAGACATCTCACCAGGCTCCCAGTAAGTTCAGTAATGCAGTTGCTGTTACACTCGTTGACAGCAAGAACTGGATCCAGAAAAAAAAAAGGTGGGTTTCTGTAAATACTGAATGCTGTGAGAAATTTGCAGCAAGTTAGGCATGACAAAATTCTTCCATGTTTATTTGTGCTGGTCTGTGTTTGGTAGGATGTAATGTAGAATAACACACCCCAGTGACTAACATTTTAAAGAAAACAGGCACAACTATCTGTACTTACAAAAATGCTGCTTATTTAGGTAATGCTGTAATTATTTGATTTTATTTTTAGGAATGGCCAGAAAATTTTCATAATTTTTTTTTTGTAAAATACATTTTTTTTTAAAAATGAACAGTATATTTTTAACTCCATGAAAATGACTATTTTGTATTAAAAGGATTTGAAAGTTTAGACTGTATGGGCTCAATGCACAGCAAAAGTCAGGTAGTATAAACCAGCACATCTGTAGCATTGTCAGTGGAGGAATAGCAAATTGGGCCATGAATTCATTTTGCCCAGATTCACAGAAAACAGCGGGGAAGGTGAAAAAAAAAATACTGGAGGGAAAGGAAGACAGTTCTGCACATGCTCTTTTACATCAACAGAGTGATGGCAGGAGAAAGTCTGGCTGTGTCTATTTTTTGAATACACTGGGGTTGCCGTGGGAACCCTCCCATTCACCTGCATGTTGTGGTAATTAAATCACTGAGCAGCCCCTGCACATGGGCCTCACCAGTAAACAGGCATTGTCCATCTTCCTGCCCAGCCAACAAGGGGGGATTAATAGACACAAGTCCCTGTGTTTATCTGGCCATTCAGACAAGCAGGTATGTTGATTTAAATCCCTGTGTTGGAGCAGCAAGAGAAGAATTTCAGGAACACCCTTCTTTGGCAGGTTAGGGCAAGAAACACACCAATGTAAGCTGAAAATAATGAGTTTTAACTTCTGCCTGCTGTTTAACAGTGTCACACACACTGTTTGCAGTGACAGTCAAATATGTGAAATTCTTCACCATTTACTGGAACACTTTGGTTTGCCTCCTCCTCAAATGATCTGTTCTGACAGAGAACAGAAAACATTTCTATGTTTTCTAAGTTTTCTTTCTGATTTCAGTGTTTAATTCAGAAATTATCTCCCTGCCAGAAAAGGCTGGAGAGCAGAGCCATTCCCTACACACCTGTATGTCTGTTATCTTGGAGAAAGGGCTTTTGTAGGTTCTCCTTGCAAATGGACTGGACTTGGTGACTTCAGGACTGACCGCTGTTATCAGGTTTGGTCTCTGCATGCAGAGCATATTGCAACAGGAATCACACCAAATAATAATTTTCTGAGTGATCTCAAGGCATGTTTGCCAGATATTATCTTGGGGGAAAGGATTATCAAGGGAGATCAGACAGGACACAGTTGAACAAGAGTGGAAAAACATGGCGAGTTCTGTTTGTGCTCTGTCCTGACTCACACTTTTCATCTCACTTTATGCTGAATGACATATGTAGCAAATTTTTATAGGTTGCATTAATGTGTGAATATTGTAAATTTTTCTACATGCTTTTTATATAAAACATTTTACTAAATAGTTATTTAGTCTCGCAGTGATTATTGGTGTCATCCTATGGCTTCCATAACAACCCTGTCTTAAATCATTTACCTGACATTGATTGGTATCAGATATAATCCACTAAATGCCAGAAGTGGTTGCAATGCAAAGGACAAAATGCAAACCATTTAGCAATGCCATATTGTGTAACTCCATATAACTGGCTTCCAGATCCCAGCTGGTGAACAGCATCTGGAAGCAGTAGGCTGAAGAAATCCCTGAAAATGATCTTGTGACCAGAGGACAAAATTCTGAGCATTTCCCTTGAGGTACTTCTCGTGTTTCTGAGCTTTAGCAATTATTTAAGCACTGGGAATTCTTATTTAGTAGCAGAACATCTGATCTTTTAGCCATTACCAAATTACAGTAGAAGATGTTTGTTCATGTGGAGAAGAGAAGGCTCTAGGAGACCCTACAGCATCTTCCAGGACCTAAAGAGGCTCCAAGAGAGATGGAAAGGGACTTTTTGCAAGGGCACAGAATGACAGGACAAAGGGGAATGGACTCACACTGCCAGAGGGCAGGGTTAGATGGGATATTGGGAGGGAATTGTTCCCTGTGAGGGTGGGCAGGCCCTGGCACAGGGTACCCAGAGAAGCTGTGGCTGCCCCTGGATCCCTGGAAGTGTCCAAGGCCAGGCTGGACGGGGCTTGGAGCACCCTGGGATAGTGAGAGGTGTCCCTGCGCATGGTTGGAACCACTACACCAAGGGATCTTGTTCTCTCAGGAGCTGGGGAGTGAGTGAGGAAGAGGGACACGATGCCCAGGAGTGACCCAGTGACACAGTGAGCTGAAGCATGGCCAAAAGCCGAGTCTAAACCAGCTACCTCTGAATTAGTGACCTCAGAGCACAGCTTTGATGAATAAACTAGCAGTTTTTTGAAGTCTCCTTGCAGATATTACTGCTATATAAACAGCTGTAAAGTAATTTGAGCCCATCCTGGGTTTTACATTATTCAGCTGCATTACTGCTATTCCATCAGCACTCCTCAGTGATGAGAGCTGCTAAACCATAACCTTTGAAAGCATACACCAGGTGCTACCTTCTGCTCTAAACCACATTTATAACAGCAGCCAAAACACCTTCTGTCCCTGGATATAATAAAAAACCTGACTTTGCTTTTCACTGAGTTGTTGGAGGTACATAATTTTAAAATTAATCTTTACCTTGAAGTCTGTTTTCCAGTTTCTTCTACTCTCCACAATAAGCACATAATCATTGTAAAATCAAAGCCTTCAGATATTTCCATGACAACAAATAAGGATATAAACAAGAATTAGAACTTTACTGGATGAGAAGAAAGTGGAAAGAATGGAGCATAGGAGAGAGATCTCAAAACTCCAGAAACAGAAACTCTTCTACCTCATCTTCAGTCCTCAATGCAGTTTTGAAGCTACTGAAGAGAAACACTAATTTTTTAAGAGTTCCATGAAAGGTAAATGTCCAGTATAATGTGTTCTTTAAATTATCTTTTTAATATCTGCTTTGCTCATACATCCAGTTAGTGGGTAAAACTGAATAAAAAGTACTTAACTTCAGCCCCTTTCTCTCAGTGCATTAAGACCAATGACCTCAGTCTTGTCTTGCTGGCAACATGAAACTAATATTCTTGCAGCTGAGGGCTAGCAGATGACTTCTGGGAGCCATCTTCTCTCACAGCTCTTACCTCTTCTCTCACCACTATCTGCACCACTGTCCTTTAGCATAGGCAAAGCAGAAGCAGGAATCCATTGTTTTGCGGTGTTTGTGGGATGACAAATCTTTATATTCCAAATTTGGCCTGCAATTGCCAAAGAAATCAGAAAGAAGCAGAAAACCAAAGCTGCTTTTCTTCTCTCTCAACTGACATTTTTTTCTGGCTCTGACCCAGCCCCATGCAGGAAAACCAGCCAGAGGAGCCCTTGACTCATGATGCCCTTTTAAGAAGGAGATCAATGTTGCTGTATTTGAAGTAAAACTGCCCGTTCTGATCCAATTGGCTCACAACACATCAAACTCCCAAGGCATTCAGGGTTGAATCATTGCATTGCAAGCTCAGGTTGTCTGCAGTGTGCAGATCTGGAGTTCTAACTCACTGCTGGGTACTTGATTTTGGTATACACACCACAATTCAGCTACTAACCTAGAAAGGAATCAATTATTTTCCTGGGAATAAAAAAAAAAAAAAAAGGAAAGCTTTTGTCTCTCTGGGGAAAGGGAAATGGTCACTTTTGACAAGATACAGCTCAGCAAAAACTGGAAGAATTTTATGAGAATGAAGGATCCTCTCCACATAGAAAGTCACATTTATAGCTTCAGCCCCTTTTCTCTGGCAAATATCAACATCCTGCAGCTAACGCCACTGGTCTGAGAATTTGTTAGGGAAAAGAAATGTTTAAAAAGAGTGAAATAATTCCTTATAATAATGCAAAGTATTTGGCAGCCTAACCACAGAGGCAGTTGCCATCTCCTCCATAACATAAAGCAATGTCATGTAAATTAGATTAGGGACACAATTCTAATATGAAATAACTGTATCTTAGGGGCATAAAGCCCATGATTTTTATTTGGAAACATATAACACAACACAGCTGGATAGACAAAGTGAGAAGTACATTAGGCTCTTCCTCCTTTTCAGCTGCAATTAATGTGCAGCCATCCCTCATAAAATTTAGCAACTGTTGAGTAACTTGCTGCAAAACTGTCTCACAGCTCATGAGCAGGAATGAGAATACTGATTCCAGTGAAACTGCAAAAATATATCATCCCAATTAGGATATGGACAAGGCACTAAGGCTAATGCTTGCATGATTATAGAAGGCACAAATTACAGAAAATAGGCACATTCAGAGTAACTCAGCACTGCGTCACACCACAATTGTGCTCTATCTACCCTTCTACAAAGCCCTGCAGCCGTGAAATGGGAATGGCAGTGGTGGGGTGCACCCAGGGAAACGGCATGAACCTGCATCCCTGCTGAACTGGATGGAGCTTGGAGCAGCCCGGGCTGGTGGAAGGTGTTCCACGGCAGGGGGTGGGAATGAGATGAGCTTTAAGGTCCCTTCCAACCCAAACCATTCCCTGATTCCGTGGATAAACTAGATGCCAATATGGAATCAGTGCACTGGTTGCCCCCTGAGACACGGGGTACAAGGGATCCAGCCCCTCTAGATAGACAGGAGTGAAAAAAGATTGTGCTGCAGCACACATACCCTTACAGTTTGTGGGGACAAGCTGGAAAGGTGGAGAGATACACCCTACACAAATGTGTGTGAAGTTACTTTACTGCCCCTGATCTCACCTTGTTCTGCTTACATCTTATTTCTTCTTGGGCACAGCATTATCCTTTAGTACAATAGGAGTCTGCAGCTGGGGAAGCACGGTTCTGTCTGTGCCTGCAAAGGGCAGAGCAGAGGACAGCAGTAACACGCTGAATCGAAATTTAATTGCGGGTAAATCATGTAGGAGCGGGTGACTGCTGCAGCTTCACTGAACTGGAGCCTGGCCGGGCTCCTGCCAACATCCAAGGGCAGAGCAAAGATACGGAGCGAGGAGGCAGCGATCGCACCCGTGGCGGCGGGACCGGCCGCGTGTGCTGAGCGCCGCGGGGCGACGTGCGCGGGCACAGAGCGCTGACAGCGCCCGCCGGGGAAGGGACCCTGCTCCGGGAGCGGGACAGGCGGCACCGCCCCCGGGGACAGCACCGGGAGCAGGACAGGCGGCACCGCACCCGGGGACAGCACCGGGAGCGGGACAGGCGGCACCGCACCCGGGGACGGCTCCGGGAGCAGGACAGGGGGCACCGTACCCGGGGACGGCTCCGGGGCTCCGGGAGCACCGAGCGGCGTCTCCCGCACCTGCCCAAGCGGGCGGGCGGCGGGGCAGGGAGCGGGGGCGGACCCGGCCCGGGCTGAGTGGTGCAGCGCAGGGGGCTCGGGAAGAAAGTTTGAAGGCTGGGGGGAGCGGCCCGCGGGGCCGCTCCGTGCCCACGTCTCCTGTGACGCGCGGC